>SJYT01011194.1:770460-801079 GCA_006410635.1 Cephalophus harveyi
GCCTGCTCTGCAGGGACGCCCTGCTCTGCCCTGCTGGAGACCCAGCACTGCCCTTCCCAGCCTAACCCCAGACCTGCCTCTTCAACCGTCAAGTGACAGGCTGGGACCAGAGCAGAGGCAGTTTCCAGGGTGGTTCTTCGGAATACAAGTCCTAGAAGACACGTCGTTCGGAACTAGAGACTCCCCTGTCGCCAAGTCTATGGAGCGCCAGTTTTTCCCCGAGGGTCACATTAGGCTGTTAGCGTCTCCAAGACACCCGGCAGTAAACACCGCTGACCGAAAACCATCTATCACTCAACAGCCTAACATGGCACAGAATTCATCTTAGGAAACGCCAAGCCCAAGGCTCCTGAAGGTCCCCTGGGACCGGGGCTCCTGCGCTCTAAGTGCTGCAGGATTCAGAGACGGGGAGACGAACGGCCCTTCGACCCACCAGCTGGCTCAGACACGACTCCCGAGAGCCACGCTCGGGTCTCCTCCTCCTCCCTTCATCCCACAGCGGGAATGGGTCTCCACCCCTTGACCCTCCCAGCTCCCCCTCCCACCTCCGACCTGGGCCAGTGCAGCTCCCTGGCTGCTCACGGGATCCCCTCCTGCCCTCGTCAGGCCATCCTGCCCACTGCAGGGAAGACTCTGGGAAAATGCAAACTAGATCTTGTCACTCCCTGGCCTGCAACCCTCCAATGGTGACGGAGCCGAGGCGTTCGCAGGAAGATCCAGACTCTTACGTGGCCGGTGAGGCCCCGCCCGATTGGCCCCGTCCCTCCTGCGTCCTCCCCATCACACGTTCGTTCCTAAGGCCGCTCCTTTCTGTTGTTCTGTACACCGGGCCCCTGCCCACCGGAGCGCCTTTGGCCTCTGAGTTCCTCTGCCAGGAGCACTCTGCCCACAAAGACCTGGGGTGGCTCCCTCCCTTCCCCTAGGCAGGCGGAGGTATTCCCCCAGAGGCCTTCCCTGAACACCTGATCTACACGGCTGGCTGGCCGGCTGGCTGGCCACAACTCCAGCTGCATGTGGGAATCAAAATATGCTAATATGCAGCCCCTGGCCTCTGCCCCAATCAAATTATCGGACTCTTGGCTGCTGGGTCGGGGAGTCCCCTGATGCAGCTTGGACACCTGGGCCCGTCACATGGCCCTGCTCGCCGCAGTCGCCTTACCGCTCCACTACCGTGACCAGAGGCCCCGTTAGAATAGCGTGTGGTCCTGTTAGTTCTGTGCTTCTGATAGAATATGGTTCCTACAGGGGAGGGGCTGCATCCGTCTCATTTACCCAGCAACCCACAGTCCAGGACAGTGCCTGCAACACCGTAAGCCTTCCGTGTGTATCTGCAGGAAGAAGGAAAGGAAAGGAAGGTCTGGAGAAGTCAGGACCAGCTCCTGAGAGGGGACAAGGCAAACCGACTTTGATCCTGCAGCTGCCGGCCTCTTGCTGCTGTTCCGCCACTCAGTCGTGTCCGACTCTGCGACATGGCCTGCAGCACCCCAGGTCTCCCTGTCCACCACCAACTCCCGGAGCTTGCTCACACTCATGTCCATCCAATCGATGATGCCATCCAACCATCTCATTCTCTGTCGCTCCCTTCTCCTCCTGCCCTCAGTCTTCCCCAGCACCAGGGTCTTTTCCAGTGAGTTGGCTCTTTGCATCAACTGGCTAGGGCTTCCCTGGTGGCTCAGACAGTAAAGAATCTGCCTGCAGTGCAGGAGACCTGGGTTTCTTCCCTGGGTTGGGATGATCCCTTGGAGGAGGGGGTGGCAACCCACTCCTGGAGTATTCTTGCCTGGAGAATCCCCTTGGACAAAGAAGCCTGGCAGGCTACAGTCCTTAGGGTTGCAAAGAGTGGGACACTACTGAGCAACTGAGCATATCAGGTGGCTAAAGTATTAGAGCCTCAGTATCAGTCTTTCCAATGAATGTTCAGGGTTAGTTTCCTTTAGGCTGGACTGGTTTGATCTCCTTGCTGTCCAAGGGACTCTCAAGAGTCTTCTCCAGCAGCACAGTTCAAAAACATCAATTCTGTGGCAGTCAGCCTTTTCTTGGTCCAACTCCCACATCCATACGTGACTACTGGAGTGAACAGTATGAAAAGGCAAGTCTCTGGTGCTTAAAAATAACATTACTGGCTTGTGGGGAGGGGGTTACTTCCCTTCCCAAGAGATTGAATTTTAATCTCTGCTGGGTCAGAAAAGGCTAACAGAAGCCATGAAACCTCTCTCTAGAAAGATGCATGAAGACACGCTTTCTTCTGGTTTCATGGGGTCACTAACCCTAAGAAAGCCAAGGCCTTACTTCCCCCATCTCCCAATTGCTAAAGCAGTGGCCCCCAATCTTGGCCGAACCTTAAAATTAGCTCTAAACCTTGCTGGTGCCTGCCCTGCTAACCCCGCCCCCAAACCCCTGAAATCCTGATTTAATTGGCCTGGGGTGCAGCCTGGGCACTCAGTTTAGTTCAGTCACTCAGTCGTGTCCGACTCTTTGCAACCCCATGAACTGCAGCACGCCAGGCTTCCCTGTCCATCACCAACTCCCGGAGCTTGCTCAAACTCAAGTCCATCAAGTCAGCAATGCCATCCAACCAAGTCATCCTCTGTCCTCCTCTTCTCCTGGACACTAGGGTTTTATTTTTTAAGCTTCCCAGGGGATTATCATGCATCGAGACGCAGCGTGGCCTGGTCCCTCTGCTCTGAGTGGGGATGTCTCGGGCCTGGGAACCCTGGGGCAGCAGGTCCTGGCCGGGGAGAAGCTCACGGGAAGCTTCCTGCACCTTTGCTCTGTCCTCCACTTCCTGGAGGCACATTCCTGGGGTGATTCACCCCAGAGCAATATCCACTGTGCAGGAGGAGACTTTCTGAGATCATTGCTTTGCTCAGAGGGGCCGGAGAACGCAGGAGACTAAGGATCCCATAGCAAACTCGGGGCTGAGCACACCATGGAGGACTTGGAGATTCCCGGTCCAGAGCTTTTCTCTTTTCACCTGCTGCCCTGCCCCAGCTCCCCAGGCCTTCCTCATAGAGATTTAAGGAGAACTGACCGCATCACACAGTCATCCTTGGTTCTTACCCCTGCATCTGCTACCTCCGGGCCACACAATCTGCAGAGCTGCCTCCTTATCAGTGAATGGAGAGACTAAACCCACCCACCACTCACAGGTGTGAAGGTGAACTGGACTCAAGCTCCACATAGTAGGGCTCGATCCATGCAGGTCCCCTGGCCTCCTCCTCCCACTATCCCTGCCCAAAGATGCCAAATCTGCCATAGCTTACCAACTGTGCGGGCTTGGGCAATCACTTCAGCCCCATGCCTCAACTTTCCCACCTGTAAAATGGACTTAATAATGGGCTCTGGTGAGGCTTACATGATTTAGTATCTGTAAAGCGCCTGGCACCTAGTATGTGTCTAATAAATGCCACCAATTACAATGATGATGATGATTATCCGGAAGTTGTTGATTTCCTGACCAACAGTCCAAAGCCCTCTGCAGGGCCTTGAGCCAGCCTCTAGATACGTGTAGGGGAGTGCCAGAGAGTGACTACCCCTGCTCTCAGGCGAGGGGGCAGGGTGAAGCAGGGCGGGGCTGGGCCACCTGAGGAAGGAGGCCTCTGCCCTCCGTGGGGGGAGGGCCCCTGTCTCTGAGCCTCTGGGCTGTCTCTCAGCGGCCTGCCTGAGACTTGGGTGTCCAGCCAGTTGGGTGAGTTGGACAACTGATCCCGTGGGAGCCCAGGCAGTTTGGACAGAAACAGGAGAGAGCACACCTGGGTGGCTGTTCAGCTCTGGAAGCCTGCCTGTCGACAGATAACGCCGCCTGCAAGCTGGTTCTCGGCCACCCAGCTCTGCAGTTCTCTGGACGTTGTCCCGATTGCCCGAGAAAAGAGACGGGTCACAGGTTGCTGTGTTTGTTTTCATCTGTGACAGGTGATGTGTTTCCAGAAACCCATGCTGACTCCCTGGAGGGGGCTGGCTTTTTGGCCTCCCTATATCCTACTTTTCAATCTCTGGTCGTACCTTTTCCCTTGTTGTTAGAACAGAAAAATGGAAAGCTATTACCCTGGGCAACTGGAAAATTAGGAGGCCCTCGGAGTGGGCTGCCATTTTCAAGTATTCATTCCAAGTTTTCATTTCGAGTATTCTGGCCTGGGAATTCCATGGATACAGGAGCCTGGTGGGCTATAGTCTGTGGGGTCACAAAGAGCTGGACATGACTGAGCGACTAAACAGCATGATTAGGATCTCAGCTTCCTTTAGGACTTCGGTGTGAATCCCAGCTCTGCTTCCTACTGTGTGGCCGCCAGCGAGGAAGTTACTCAACCTCTCTGAGCCCAACGTCTCAGCTCTAACACGAGGATACTAGCAGGACCTCCCATCTTACAGGGCTGTTGAAGGACCGAGATGAGGCGTGTAAAGAGCTCTGGAGACATTATCAGCTCCTCACAACGCAAGCGAGCAAACCCCACAACCACCACCATGGGCTGGAAGGAACACGTCCAGATCAGACCTTCCCAGGAATCCCAGGATTTCAGAGCCCAAGTTCAGTTCAGTCACTGTGTGTCCAAACTCTGCAGCCCTATGAACTGCAGCATGCCAGGCTTCCCTGTCCCTTCCCTGTCCAGCTCCCAGAGCTTGCTAAACTCATGTCCACAGATACCATCCAACCATCTCATCCTCTGATGTCCCCTTCTCCTACCGCCTTCAATCTTTCCCAGCATCAGGGTCTTTTCCAATGAGTCAGTTCTTCACATCAGGTGGCCAAAGTATTGAAGTTTCAGCATCAGTCCTTCCAATGAATATTCAGGACTGATTTCCTTTAGGATGGACTGGTTTGATTTCCTAGAGCCCAGACCAGAGCTCAAAGCCTTCTGCTTGTCTTACCCGGCCAGACCGCAGTAGCAGAGGGACAGCACCATGACTTCGTATCAGCCCATACCCACCACCCCTCACTTCATCTGTAATGAATGGTCCTTGAGATATCATCACCCCCATTTAACAGATAAAGGGACTGAGACTCAGGTTCAGTGACTTGCCTTGGGCCACACAAGTCAGTGGCTAAGCCCTGACAGAACTCCAGGTCTGCCTTGAGACCGGAGCTCCTCTCTCTTCACCTGCTGCCAAAGCAAAGGAGGTCGATCGTGGAGCCTGCCAACCCCACCCTTCCGAACCTCGGTCTGTTTGCCTGACCCCCCATCCCATCCCAGCTCCAAAATCTGACTCTTGGCTTCCTGTCAGGAAGGAAAAGATCAGCCCCACCAATCCTGGCCACGCTGTTCCTTCAGGGGCTGATGAGGCCAACAGATGTGGCCCTTCCTTGCTTTTCTCTGAAGCCCAAGCGGTGAGACCAGAGGGCCTTCAGCATGAAGTAGGGGCCGCTCTGACAGAGGGTGCAGCTTGGGAAAGAGCAGACCCTTCGAATCTTGCAACTTCCCCACCAGGCCTGATGCAGCCAAAGACTCAAGCTGAGGTTGAACCACAGCCCCTGATCTTTCCCTGTCCGTGCCTCCCTTTCTGACATTTTTTGCAGGCTGCTTGGGCCCCATGCAAACCCTGCTCCCTCCTAATCCTGGGAGCTAAGGCTCACACACTCAGATTCACAGTGCTAGGAAGGCCTTTGACGTCACCTACTTTAGTCTTTATTTCTACAATGAAGTGACCGAGATACAAAGAGGACCATGAACCCCCCTCTCCCGACTTCTGGGGAGTATATGTGTACAGAGCACGGGGGCGTTGGTTAGAGCCATCGGTACTTCCCAACCTGTTTCCCATCATGACACGTGTGGAGCAGTGCACATGTTTGCTCAGCACCCTGAGGCGGACAGACAGACTGAGCCAGGGCTCTGCTCCCAGGGGCTGAGGAGATAACCAGCCATTTGGGAACATCACTCGGGAAATGCTAAGTTAAAGGGATCAGTTCAGTCCAGTCACTCAGTCGTGTCCGATTCTTTGCAGCCCCATGGACACATCAGGCTTCACCAACTCCCAGAACGGTTTCAGACTCATGTCCATTGAGTCGGTGATGCCATCCAACCATCTTTAGGATATATGAGAGGATGCCCAGGAGCCCCAGAGTCTAGGGGCCCTGACAAGAAGGTCCAGATTCCCAAGTGGGTTCTCAGGGAGTCAACCAGCTTCTGAGGACCCTTACCCAGCCCCAGGTGTGGAGGCAGAATAATAAATCAGTTCACAGTATGAACTCTGAATTGAGAGAGACTTAAATTCCAATTCCATTTCACAGCGACATGTAACCTTTGGCAATCAGCTTACCCACCTTGAACCTCAGTGTCCTTGTCTATAAAATGGGGATATCAAAGCTTGTTTAGGAAGATGGTGGAATCAACTCGCCAAACCCTAGGAAGCAAGCATGGCAGAGGCAGAAGTCTCTGGGAAGAGGTCATGTTAGGCAGAGTCCCCTCCTCACATGGAAGGAGGAGGGTATGCATAAAGATTGTCCCTTGAGATGTGGGGTGCCAAGAGATTCCTACAAACTGCCCCTGGAAAGTTACCATCACCCAAGAACTTGAAACAGATCCCAGGCAGAGGGATGGCTGATGAAATGAACATTTATGAAAGCATCCTCACGTGAGCAGTGCTTCACTGATCTCATCTCCTTTAGCCCCACAAGCCCCTGCCATGTGTGGAACATGGCTTCTGTTCTCTGAGCGGGTGTCTGGGGCGCGGGAAGGCAGGGGCGCCTTCTCCAGTCACGTGGAGGACAGCGGCCCAGCTGAACTTTGTGTCCCAGACTCTGCAACTCTGGAGTCCAGTGTCCTACCTGCTTTGTGACACCACTCCCGCTGCCAAGCCTTCTCACATGGGGTCACAACAGCCCAACATCAAAGCCCATGGGGTCAGAGTATCCAGAAGCTGGGCCAGGTGTCTGCAGGTCTGACAAGCACACGGGCACTGTGGAACTCTCACCTTACACCCGGCAACTGTGGCAGCCGTTGGCGTAGAGGGCTGGGTGGAACCTCCAGGACATGAGTAAACCCAGGACTAATCCTCAGAGGCGACCTCAAAGAGGGCAGCAAACCCCCTCCTCCCAGGATGAGAGGGGACTTCCAGAATGGCTCATGGGGACTTCCCTGGTGGTCCAGAGTTTAAGAATCCGCCTGACAACGCAGGGAACATTGGTCGATCCCTGGTTCAGGAAGATTCCCCGGGCTCTGGGGTAACTAAGTCCATGCACCACAACTCCTGAGTCTGCTTGTCTTAGAACCTGTGCTCTGCAGCAAGAGAAACCACCCCTATGAGGAGCACCACAACTAGATAAAGTCCACATGCAGCAACAAAGACCCAGTACAGCCAAAAAAGAAAGAGAAAGAACGGCTCATGGGTCAGAAAGCCTGAGTGGTTGCCCTCCCAGAGGGCCCTCCAAGTGGCCATGCCTGTTAGGTTTCCATCCTGAGTCCATGTAGTTCATTGAACCCCCAACTCTGGCCCCAGACTGGACACAGGAAATGAATGGATGAAACCTACCCTGCCCTCAGGCAGTGCTCAGCTCGAGAGGGGACAGACAGGAAAGTGAGCAATTAGACACTGGCAGTGTCATAAAGCTGGGCCCCGTTATCCCACCCAGCCTCCCACTCTCCCTTGATGGGGCTCTTTAGAACACAGCTCCCAGGATTCCAGAATCACAAAAGCTAGCGCCCTTGCACTTACTAACTGCCAGAGACTGTGCTCAGCCCTTCACATGGCTCCGTGTATCCTTGCAACCACCCTATGGGGCAAGCACTGCTTTTAACCCCATTTTACAGTTGAGGAAACTGAGACTCAGGGTGGCAAAGGGACTGGCCCGTGGTTTACACAGACCACAGGGCTGGGAGTTGAACCCCAAAGCCTGACCAGAGGCCCTGAGCATAACCGTACTACCTGCAGAAATGAAGTGATTCACGATACAAAACTAAAGTAACCTCGCCAAGGCCCAACCTACATTCATTGGGTTTCACAGCCCAGCCTCTGAGCCCAGGCAATTGAAGATACTCTGTGGAGGCACCAGGTCCCAGCTTGCATACCCTACCCACCCAGGGGCCTGAGCAGCTGGGGGCAGATGCCTAAAGCGGGGTTAACCTCTGAGTCAGGGCTGTGGAAATGGAGACTGGGAGCTGGGTGTGGGCCCTCAGCAAGGTGATTAGGGAGAAGGAGGGGAAACTCTAATCAGGGACCTCACTCGGCAGCAGCCACAGCACACAAACTCCCCGCCCTGGGCTCAGGAAGGAAGAGAGGGGGCCACTGTGCCGCCACCTCCTCTGAGCAGCCTCCCCAGAACATTCTCCTACACAGACGCACACAGGGCACTTTCTGGCAGCCCTAGTCATCTCAGCCTGAGTAGCTGGGGTGGCATCGGGCGGACAGAGGTTCAAACCTTGGCTCGGCCCACCCCTCAGTGTTATCTAACTTTTCTGAGCCTCAGTTTCCTCATCTGAAAAGTGAACTAATACTTCCTACTTCCCAAGCTGTAGTTCTCAGCACCTTCCTAGGCCTAAGAGCTATCCTGGCCTTGGGGATATCTGATGGACAGAGACACACAGACAGAGACAGAGGTGAGACACAGTAATGGCAAAGAGCTGCACGCACAGGTGTAGCGGCGCTGTCTCTCATGAGTCCCGGGGGGAAATGCAGAAAAAAGATGGGGAAGAGGAAGGAGGGGAAGGGCAGGTCGGTGACTCTAAGAATTTGGAGGAGGAGGGCGGGATGGAGCGGGGTCTTGCACCCCACTCAGCCAGGGGAGGAGGGGCCAGGGCGGGGCCTCTGGGGCCTCCCCGCTCTGTCCTGCAGCTCTTCCTCCTCACCTGTCTCTTCCCATCTGTATCTGTCCGTCCGTCTGTCGGGGGCTTCCTCCAGCCTTCCCCTCTTCCTATTTCTGAGACCAGATCTCAAGACTCTCTTCTCACACCCCAAGGGCCTCTGAACACCCAGAGTGTCCGTGGCACTCACCCCAGACTCCAGCACAGACAGTCCTCCCTGTGGTGGGCATGGGCTCCAGGGAGGAACGGCCCAGGGGACCCATTTCCACGGTCAGCTGCAGGGGTCCAGGCCCCCTGAGGCTGGGGGGACAGGCTGCGCCTCCACATGGCGGGCAGAACCCGGCCCCCAGTTCCCAGGCAGGGCAGTGGGCATGTAACCGGCCCAGACACGCGGCAGCTGGGGCGGGAAGGTGGGTCACAGGGGAGACCAGCGCAGCCTGCGGGGGCTCCCTTACCCAGGGCCCCCGGGACTGCAGAGGGGCAGGGCCGGGACAGCTCCCCTACGCTGGGCTCGGCCAGGGTGGCCCCTCAGCCCCTGCTAGGCCCTCCAGAGATGCCCTGGCTTCAGAGGCACAGGAGACTGATGGGGCGCTGGTGTCAGGGGAGGTAAAAAGAGAGGCGGGGAGAGGGAGACAGGCAGGGACAAGGAAAGAGAGAGAATGATAGGCAGAGGACAGACAGACCCCCGGTGGAGCGGGCCTCCAGGGCAGCCAGGGCTCCAGGCTCCAGACTTCAGCCCTGCGGTCTCCACGCGAAGAGCCCAGGGGGCCCTGAGGCGACCCCTGACCAGGACTGCAGGCCTTACTGGTCCAGGCAGGACAGCACCCTGGGAGCCAGCTCAGCGCTGCCCCCTAACCACCCCGCTGCCCTCACCTGCCTCTGTAGCCGAGAGCCCTGCCACCCGCTGTGGCCTCCTGGATGGACCAGCCAGCACCACCCTTCTCCCACCAGCCTTCAACCAAGGCCCGTTCTTCTCAGCCTCAGCCTCCCCCAGATTCAGGGAGTGCCAAGCAGTGCCTGGACAAGTACCCCCTCTTCCTACACACTACAGACACACACAGAAACAAATGCACACACATACACAGAGGCGCACACACACACAGAAATATATGCACACATAGAAACACACGCGAGCACACACACACAGAGACACACAGAAACAAACGCACGCACACACACAGAGACACAGGCACACACATACAGACACACAGACACAGGCGCACACACACACACATGCTGATTTCTGAGGAGCCTGGATCTTTATCACCAGATAGGGGCTAGAGTCGCTCCCAGGCCTAAAGGAGCTGAGGCCGATGAGGGACTTGACCTCAGGCAGCAGCACCTAAGCCACCAAAACGAGCACCCAGGCCCCAAACAGCCCCCTGGAGCCTCCCCGGCTCGGGCCCTGGGGAGGAGAGGCGGAAGCCCAGGCAGCGCCACACTCACTCCCGTCCATCACCCTCAGCTGCCCTGCCTCAGCCGCGGGGGTGGGCCCCTCCTGGCCCCTGCAGCAGGGAGCCTCCCCCCCCGACCCTGGGGGTCTAGGGCTCTGCACCCTTACCTTCTCACTCCCACTTCCCACTCCTGACTCCAGGGGCACGCCTGCGGCAAAGTGCAGCCAAGATACGAATGGCCGCTGAGGGCTGGGGAACGGGGCTGGGGAGACAGGTCATGAGGCCCCCACTGCGGGCTATGAAAAGTCCCCTCCCCTGTCTCGGATAACTGCAGTTCACTCCTACCTTACAGGGAGGAGACAGGCTTGGAGAATAAAAATGCTCTCGCACAATCAAGGGAAGTATGGCGATTATTATCACCGTGAGAAGGTTCCGGGCCACATGGAGTTGGGAGGAGGAGGGTATACAGACAGACAGACAGATAAAGTGCAAAAGAAAGGGGCTTGCTGCTAGGATCTGTGAGCCCCAGAGACCAGGCATGGGGTTCCGAGAATTCTCAGCACAGGGACCCTCCTTCCGTCAGGCAGGGCTTCGGCCTGGGTCGGCTCTCTGGGCTGCACAGGAAGAAAGGAGCCCAGAGGGCTGGCAACCCTGCACACCAGGCCCAGAGCCAGGAACACAGCAGCCTGGTGAGCCTCCGGAGGGCCAGAGGGAACGGGGGCTGTTTGCGTCGCAGGAGGAAAGTGGACATGGAAATGAACTGTGACTGGCCAGACTCCAGGCTCCTGGGAGGGAGAACACAGCGCTTCAGGCCACCTGAATTCCCACCCCACTCCTCCAGCTCTCCCAGGAGGCCCCGTGTGACCCTAGGAACACAGGTCATAGGCGTGCGCCCCTTCCACAGACCTGGAAACTGAGGCTCAGGAGGCCCCGTGCCAGGGCCACAACGTGGGGCTGGCAGGGCCTGTTGGGAGCTGATTCTGTCTGTCTGCCCCAATCTTCCCGGTATCTGCCTAGAACAACCCCCATCCTGAGCAGATAGAGTTCAGGCCTGACACCAAGGCCCAACCATACACCCAGCCCCTGGACTGGGTGGTGGAAGAGGAATGAAACCCAAGCCGAGTGCAGGGAAAGGGGAGTGGACAGCGTTTCCCGAGAGCCTCAGCGGTCGGTGCTTTTATCCATCGCATCTCACACCAGCCTCACAGTGACTGGTGAGGAAGATGGCGTTCTAATTTTGAGAAAGAAGCCGGTGGTCAGAGAGAAGTGACTTGCTCATGGTCTGAGGCTGACCATAGGTAGCTCAGCTGTCCCCAGCCCACACAGACCCCCGGGGGCTCGGGCCCACCTCCTTGCCACCTTGGAGCATTAACTAATCCTGTGAGCCAGCTCACCCACAGGACAGAACCTGAGACAGCTGAGCTGGCTTGGCCCCAGGGAAGAAGGTGGTTGGAGTTGGGTTTGGAGGGAAGGAGGAAGACCCAGATCAGGAGAGGAGGAGCTGAAGGCATTCAGGCAGAACCAGAGGGCAGGGGAGCTGAGTCCTGAGATCTGGAAAATTCTGCATGGTATATCTGGAGGGCAGGAACAGTCCTTAGGGGAACCAGGGGCTGAAATGCGAGGAGGACCTTGGCCTGACCGCCCCCTGTCCATCAGGGACCTCACATGCCTGGGCCTGGGGAGGGACTCGTAACAGGGGCAGCCTGGGCCATCCTATCTTCCTTCTCCATGGTTCCCAGCCCAGAGCGAGGATCTCTGGCCAGGCTTTCCTGGAGCCCTGGGCCCCTGGCACCCCAGAGCCAACAGCCCAACTAAAAGCCCTGGGACGCCCAGTCCTGAGCTGAGAACAGAAGGAGCCCAGAGTTCTCCCTCTTAGGAGGCAGCTGGGATGCTGGACCAGGCTCAAGACGGGAAGCAAAGACAACATGGGTTCAAATCCTGGCTCGAGCCCGCCTTAGCTGTAGGATCCTGGGCATCTCACTTACAGCCTCTGTCATGATCGGTGAAATGGGCCCAGTAATCACCACCCCCTGCCTATTTCATAAGGGGCTGGGAGGCCTGCAGGAGTTAAGCATGTGAGAAAACGTCTACTGCTAAAAGCCATAAAGCATAAGGTATCATTACGAGAAATGAAGACTTGGGTGCCCCCAGGCAGGGGGTGACTTGCCACGATCACACAGCCAGGGGGCAACTGAGCAGGATTTGAAGTACGGCTCCTGGTGGCCGGGCCAGGGTCCTCCCACTGCAAGACCCCGAGTCCCCGGGGAGCCCTGTCGCTTGGGCTGACTTTCTTTGCATGGGTGGTGGGTGGGGCACAGGCTGTGTCCCCGATATCCCAGCTCCTTCCACAACCTGCTACCACTCCAGACCAGGGAGTCCAACCTTGGGGTTCAGAAATGAAAGCCCAGCTCTGCTGCCTTCAGCTGTGACCTTGGACAAGTTGTTCCAGCCTTGGGAGCGTCAGTTTCCTCATCTGTAAATGGGTGTGTGTGTGTGTGTGTGATGATAACCTCTACTGGGGGGAGAGGGCTGGTGGGAGGATGACCAGACATCACAGCTGCAAAGTGTCCAGGGCCAGGTCTGGCACACATCAGATGGGGCTCTCTCCCCTTCCTCTGCTGTGCCTGCCAGACAGCGCCTGGGCTCAACCAGAGAAAAGTTGCCAGCCTCCCAGAAAAGCGGCCCAGAACCATAACTGGGAACGTAAACTGGCTGGAGGACACGAGATCTCGGCAGGAGATCACATTACTGGATGGTCAGTGGGGGTGAGATGTGGAGCAAGACGCTGGCTGAGATGATGTGGGGGAACCTGGCTTCCCGTCCCCTCACGTGGAGTCAGTCCCCCAGGGCAGGCACAGGGCTGGGACTGCATCTCTGCTCCTGCACGACCCCTGCGCGGGGGAAGCCCGAGACAGCACGCACATTTGGGGGGGGTGGGGGTGGGTGTTCGGGAGGAGTGTGGAAAGGCGACAGCGTCAGGGGTCCTATATTAGAGCTCCTGGTGGCTCTCCTTGGATGTATCAGGTCACCTGGCAGAGCCTCAGTTTTCCTTTCCATAAAGTGGGAATGGTGGTGATTATCTTCTCCTCTTGCACACGGTTATGTAATAGTGCATCCTGGAGAAGGGTGATGAGCTGGGGGCAGGGGCAAGCTGCGTTCAGATCTCACACCAGCCTTTGTTAAAGAAGCCAAGGTTCCTACCGGCAGCAACCCCAGGAGCTGAAATTCACTGCAGAGCCTCCTCTGCCCTAACCCACCACTCCATTGTTCTCAGACTGGGATCCCACACCAAGAGCAGCAGCACGTCCCGGGAACACATTAGCGACACACGTTCCTAGGCTGCACCCCAGACGGACGGAACCAGAAACGGTACGATCTGCGTTTTAACAACCCCTCCAGGAGACTCTGATGTATGTCAGGGTTTGAGAACCATTGCAACACCCCATGACCCGCCTCCTATTCCAGAGAAACTTCCTCCCACAGACTCATCTCCATTCCCTGGCTCCCAGCAGGCTGTTGGGAAGGAGTCACCATGGAGAGAGGTCATTAAATAGTAAAGATCCCATAATTAGTTAATGACATGCCAGGCTCCCCGACAGGAGGGTCAAAAGTCAGACTGCAGTCGTAGAGGAAAATCTCCTTCATATCTGTCTCTTTGTCTCTGACTGACTGTTCCACATGCATGCCCCAGGAGCCTGCCTGCTTCCCTCCGTGAGCCTGCTCGGCGCCAAGAGACAAACGGTGCCCCTCCTCCCCTCAGGAGGTGGCCGTTTAGTCGCTAAGTTGCGTCCGACTCCTGCGACCCCATGGATTGGAGTCTGCCAGGCTCCTCTGTCCATGGGATTCTCTAGGCAGGAATACTGGAGTGGGTTGCCATTTCCTTCTCCAGGGGATCTTCCCAACTCAGGGATCGAACCCGGGTCTCCCGCATTGCAGGCGGATTCTTCCTCGACTGAGCTACGAGGGAAGCCTCCCCTCAGGAGACCTGGAGCTAAATTTAGGGGAGGGGGGCACATACACTCTGGTACGTATCACAGAGAGGGGTTTCCCTGAGAATCTGGTCCTCAGACCTTGAGTTTAAAAATCATCTGACAGGAAAGCCACTTTGAAGAATTCAGCCTGTGGAGATCACTCAAGTTGAGAACCAAACAGACGTATGGACAAGGTGGTCACTATGGCAACGTGGGCACGACTGAAAAATTCAGAACGGCCTAAATGTGCAACGGCAGGGGCATGTTTAACTGGGTCACGGCAGGCCCAAGTGGTGTGACGCTATGGACCAGGGAAACACGCTGCAGAGGAGTATTGAACCTGGAAAAACCCTCCTCCTATAGCGTTAACCCAAAAGCAACAGCAAGGAAGTGGTTCATATGTGAGATTCCAACCGTGTGTGTGTGTGTGTGAACACCAAACCCTTCTCAGGACTTATCTCTGAGCAGTTATTTCCTCCTCTGCATCTGTTCTTCACCCTCAAACTTTTTCCACAAAACTATTTCTTCAGTAATTAGAAAGTCTTTTTTTTTTTTTTTAAAGGGCCCATTAGTTCAGGCAGAGATGAAGGTACCCCCGGGGGCTCGGGCCCACCTCCTTGCCACCTTGGAGCATTAACTAATCCTGTGAGCCAGCTCACCCACAGGACAGAACCTGAGACAGCTGAGCTGGCTTGGCCCCAGGGAAGAAGGTGGTTGGAGTTGGGTTTGGAGGGAAGGAGGAAGACCCAGATCAGGAGAGGAGGAGCTGAAGGCATTCAGGCAGAACCAGAGGGCAGGGGAGCTGAGTCCTGAGATCTGGAAAATTCTGCATGGTATATCTGGAGGGCAGGAACAGTCCTTAGGGGAACCAGGGGCTGAAATGCGAGGAGGACCTTGGCCTGACCGCCCCCTGTCCATCAGGGACCTCACATGCCTGGGCCTGGGGAGGGACTCGTAACAGGGGCAGCCTGGGCCATCCTATCTTCCTTCTCCATGGTTCCCAGCCCAGAGCGAGGATCTCTGGCCAGGCTTTCCTGGAGCCCTGGGCCCCTGGCACCCCAGAGCCAACAGCCCAACTAAAAGCCCTGGGACGCCCAGTCCTGAGCTGAGAACAGAAGGAGCCCAGAGTTCTCCCTCTTAGGAGGCAGCTGGGATGCTGGACCAGGCTCAAGACGGGAAGCAAAGACAACATGGGTTCAAATCCTGGCTCGAGCCCGCCTTAGCTGTAGGATCCTGGGCATCTCACTTACAGCCTCTGTCATGATCGGTGAAATGGGCCCAGTAATCACCACCCCCTGCCTATTTCATAAGGGGCTGGGAGGCCTGCAGGAGTTAAGCATGTGAGAAAACGTCTACTGCTAAAAGCCATAAAGCATAAGGTATCATTACGAGAAATGAAGACTTGGGTGCCCCCAGGCAGGGGGTGACTTGCCACGATCACACAGCCAGGGGGCAACTGAGCAGGATTTGAAGTACGGCTCCTGGTGGCCGGGCCAGGGTCCTCCCACTGCAAGACCCCGAGTCCCCGGGGAGCCCTGTCGCTTGGGCTGACTTTCTTTGCATGGGTGGTGGGTGGGGCACAGGCTGTGTCCCCGATATCCCAGCTCCTTCCACAACCTGCTACCACTCCAGACCAGGGAGTCCAACCTTGGGGTTCAGAAATGAAAGCCCAGCTCTGCTGCCTTCAGCTGTGACCTTGGACAAGTTGTTCCAGCCTTGGGAGCGTCAGTTTCCTCATCTGTAAATGGGTGTGTGTGTGTGTGTGTGATGATAACCTCTACTGGGGGGAGAGGGCTGGTGGGAGGATGACCAGACATCACAGCTGCAAAGTGTCCAGGGCCAGGTCTGGCACACATCAGATGGGGCTCTCTCCCCTTCCTCTGCTGTGCCTGCCAGACAGCGCCTGGGCTCAACCAGAGAAAAGTTGCCAGCCTCCCAGAAAAGCGGCCCAGAACCATAACTGGGAACGTAAACTGGCTGGAGGACACGAGATCTCGGCAGGAGATCACATTACTGGATGGTCAGTGGGGGTGAGATGTGGAGCAAGACGCTGGCTGAGATGATGTGGGGGAACCTGGCTTCCCGTCCCCTCACGTGGAGTCAGTCCCCCAGGGCAGGCACAGGGCTGGGACTGCATCTCTGCTCCTGCACGACCCCTGCGCGGGGGAAGCCCGAGACAGCACGCACATTTGGGGGGGGTGGGGGTGGGTGTTCGGGAGGAGTGTGGAAAGGCGACAGCGTCAGGGGTCCTATATTAGAGCTCCTGGTGGCTCTCCTTGGATGTATCAGGTCACCTGGCAGAGCCTCAGTTTTCCTTTCCATAAAGTGGGAATGGTGGTGATTATCTTCTCCTCTTGCACACGGTTATGTAATAGTGCATCCTGGAGAAGGGTGATGAGCTGGGGGCAGGGGCAAGCTGCGTTCAGATCTCACACCAGCCTTTGTTAAAGAAGCCAAGGTTCCTACCGGCAGCAACCCCAGGAGCTGAAATTCACTGCAGAGCCTCCTCTGCCCTAACCCACCACTCCATTGTTCTCAGACTGGGATCCCACACCAAGAGCAGCAGCACGTCCCGGGAACACATTAGCGACACACGTTCCTAGGCTGCACCCCAGACGGACGGAACCAGAAACGGTACGATCTGCGTTTTAACAACCCCTCCAGGAGACTCTGATGTATGTCAGGGTTTGAGAACCATTGCAACACCCCATGACCCGCCTCCTATTCCAGAGAAACTTCCTCCCACAGACTCATCTCCATTCCCTGGCTCCCAGCAGGCTGTTGGGAAGGAGTCACCATGGAGAGAGGTCATTAAATAGTAAAGATCCCATAATTAGTTAATGACATGCCAGGCTCCCCGACAGGAGGGTCAAAAGTCAGACTGCAGTCGTAGAGGAAAATCTCCTTCATATCTGTCTCTTTGTCTCTGACTGACTGTTCCACATGCATGCCCCAGGAGCCTGCCTGCTTCCCTCCGTGAGCCTGCTCGGCGCCAAGAGACAAACGGTGCCCCTCCTCCCCTCAGGAGGTGGCCGTTTAGTCGCTAAGTTGCGTCCGACTCCTGCGACCCCATGGATTGGAGTCTGCCAGGCTCCTCTGTCCATGGGATTCTCTAGGCAGGAATACTGGAGTGGGTTGCCATTTCCTTCTCCAGGGGATCTTCCCAACTCAGGGATCGAACCCGGGTCTCCCGCATTGCAGGCGGATTCTTCCTCGACTGAGCTACGAGGGAAGCCTCCCCTCAGGAGACCTGGAGCTAAATTTAGGGGAGGGGGGCACATACACTCTGGTACGTATCACAGAGAGGGGTTTCCCTGAGAATCTGGTCCTCAGACCTTGAGTTTAAAAATCATCTGACAGGAAAGCCACTTTGAAGAATTCAGCCTGTGGAGATCACTCAAGTTGAGAACCAAACAGACGTATGGACAAGGTGGTCACTATGGCAACGTGGGCACGACTGAAAAATTCAGAACGGCCTAAATGTGCAACGGCAGGGGCATGTTTAACTGGGTCACGGCAGGCCCAAGTGGTGTGACGCTATGGACCAGGGAAACACGCTGCAGAGGAGTATTGAACCTGGAAAAACCCTCCTCCTATAGCGTTAACCCAAAAGCAACAGCAAGGAAGTGGTTCATATGTGAGATTCCAACCGTGTGTGTGTGTGTGTGAACACCAAACCCTTCTCAGGACTTATCTCTGAGCAGTTATTTCCTCCTCTGCATCTGTTCTTCACCCTCAAACTTTTTCCACAAAACTATTTCTTCAGTAATTAGAAAGTCTTTTTTTTTTTTTTTAAAGGGCCCATTAGTTCAGGCAGAGATGAAGGTTTTTTTTTTTTTTTAATTGACAGTAATGGATTGGTACTGACATACACACACTACTATATATAAAATAGATAACTAATAAGAACCTGCTGTGTAGCACGGGGAACTCTACTCAATACTCTGTAATGGCCTATATGGGAAAAGAATCTAAAAAGAATGGGTATTTGATTATATCTGCCGACTAAGGTCCGTCTAGTCAAGGCCATGGTTTTTCCAGTGGTTATATATGGATGTGAGAGTTGGACTGTGAAGAAGGCTGAGTGCCGAAGAATTGATGCTTTTGAACCGTGGTGTTGGAGAAGACTCTTGAGAGTCCCTTGGACTGCAAGGGTATCCAACCAGTCCATTCTGAAGGAGATCAACCCTGGGATTTCTTTGGAAGGAATGATGCTAAAGCTGAAACTCCAGTACTTTGGCCACCTCATGCAAAGAGCTGACTCACTGGAAAAGACTCTGACGTTGGGAGGGATTGGGGGCAGGAGGAGAAGGGGACGACAGAGGATGAGGTGGCTGGATGGCATCACCAACTCGATGGACGTGAGTCTGAGTGAACTTCGGGAATTGGTGATGGACAGGGAGGCCTGGTGTGCTGCGATTCATGGGGTCGCAAAGAGTCGGACACGACTGAGCAACTGAACTGAACTGACAACTGATTCACTTTGCTGTATACCAGAAATTAACACTGTAAATCAACAACACTCCAATAAAAATTAGTAAAAGTAAAGAACAACAAAAAAGTTGATAGAAACGTCTCTTTCCTACATCAGAATCATTGACCTGAGGAAAGAGGGGGAGGGTGCTATAAGGGAGGCTTGGTTGCCACTCCCCACGCACACACTCAGGGAGTATTCATACACTGCATGGTTCCCAAGTGGACCCCACCACCATGATCAGGACCAACAGATGGAAGGGAGGATAGATTTGTTCAAATTCTACACGATATTTTTTAAGAGTCCGATCCATCCGGAGATGAAAGGCAGTGAGTTCTCCAAGCCTTGAGGTGTGCGAGCAAAGGCTGAATGTTGTCCAAGGGCTCAGACGGGGCAGATAGGTTGACTCAGGGAACTATAATGCTGCTCAAGGGACGGCATTATATGATCTTGTGAATTTAGTCACAAGCCCCCAGCTTTGCCCTCGCTCTCGGCCAAAAGCACACGTGGGTGGAGGCTGGGCTCGGACAGTCTCACGGAGGACTGAGCCCATAGAGGCCCAAGGCCCTCCTGACCCCAGATTTCCAAACAGCCCCAGGAAAGTCCTTCACTCCAGATCAGGGACCTCGGTCTTTGGGGAAGAAGAACTCTGATATTTTCCCAAAGGGGAGGCAGGGGCAGCCTTCATTCATCACTATCACCCTCCTCATCCTCTGGCTTGAATGGAGGGTGTACTCTGCTGGGTCCACCACTGTTTCACCCAGAACTATGATCTCATCTAATCCTCACCGAAAGTCATGAGAGAAGGGATCAGAGGGGCATTGGAGAGCCTCCTGTGGCTGTGAGTTCAGAGAGGCCAGGGGTCAGCCCACAGAGGCCTCTCTGCCTAGGTGCCCGACAGTGACCCAGAGCCTGGCTACCCACTCACTTGCGGCGAGATCGCAGACAAAGCAGTCATATCCACCCCCACTGAGTTTCTATCTCCTTTATACATAAGGACGTCTCACCGTGTCCCATTGCAACAGCATTCTCATATTCCATCTCCTAAGACAGTGTGTGGGAGAGTGATTTTCCAGCCTCAGTAGTAGAATTACTCATTGCTAACATTATCGTCAGCAACGTCAAATGAACATTAATCAGTGTTTGCCTACCAGGTATCATTAGAAGCGCCCTGTAGGTATGAGGCGGAACACATATTTTTCTCGCCACCTGTTTCCCTGAACACCCGTGCCGGCGAACACCTGAGGCCTGGCTCCACCCACGTCTTCGCTTCTTGCCAGGACCCCCAGCAGTGGCTTGTCTGATTGGTTCATCCGGGAGATGTACTCGGTATGCTCAGTGGGAGTCTCCCCTTCTCAGTGAACCAGGCTGTCTGCTGGAAGCATTCCTTCTGGGCTACTCCCCTGCACACTACCAGCTCTTGTGGAGAGGGCTGGCTCCTGTTCAGAGCCGCCTGTGACCGGACGCGTAACTCTGCCAGTTCCAGGGAAGAGTGAGCCAGCCCTCCGGGCACCAGATCTAAAGCCACGTTTTCCTGCCTTCCCTTTCAGCTCCATCTTTGTCAACTGCGCTTTTCGCTCGGTTCCAAATTCAGAAGGAGAGGGCTTCCCTCTAAACTTAAAGTGGGAAGCTCCTGTAACCTTCACAGCATCCCTCTGAATTGTTTGTTATTATTATCATTCCTATTTGACAAGTGAGGAAAGTCAGCCCTCTGGAGTGAAAGACTTTTGAAATGCTTTCTCAACACCAGGCAGCACGCAGGGCGTGTCCACCACGATGCAGGCTGGAGGGGGCTCCCATACATGTCTGACTCTTGGCTTCCTCCACAGACACTCCCTCAGTCTTTTGAGGCTTGACAAATTGACATTCATTTCAAACCAACACCCCACCCCCTTTTGAAATAAATATGATTTATTAACAACAACAAAACCCTCAATGTGATCCCCAAGTTCACATAATGCATTTCTGTTTAAATATGTATAGTACGTTTTTTGATAGCTTTATCATGTCTGTTCTTTCTTTCTTGAGCATAAAAATAGTGCGGGTTTATTGCAGAAGATTCAGAAAATGGGGAAAAGTTAAAAAAAAAAAAAGCCTGTAATTTGATCTAGATAATCCCATTATTATGTTGTATATAAATGTATTCATCTGCTTTTTAGCCTTGTTGAATGCAATCATGGGGGGCACTCACTCATTCTGTTTCTGAGGTGTCTCTATGACACTGTGGGGACCTGCCCACCTCCAGTGACTATTTTGGGGCAGAACAGGGTGGGCACCCACAAGCCCTTTCCCTAAATAAAACCCTGAAGCTCCCCAGTGTAATATCGCATGGGCTTCTCTTACAAAAGCCAAGTGCAGCCAAATGTACGATAAGAGTTTTGCAGCCAGAGAAGGGCTATCTCTTGCCCAAGGTCATATGGCAAGTAAAGGATGAGCTGGGATCAGAACTCAGGTCTCCAGATTCCCAGACTCAAGCCATTCACCAAAGCCTGCCCCCAAAGACTTAAATTCTGCTCCCTATGGGCTTACCAGGTGGCACATTAGTAACGATCCTAGGCAGCAGACACGAGAGACGTGGGTTCAGTCCCTGGGTCAGGAAGATTCCCCAGAGTAGGACATGGCAACTCACTCCAGTATCCTTGCCTGGAAAATTTCATGGACAGAGGAGCCTAGTAGGCTACAGCGACTGAGCGCAAGCACATTAATAATAGCAACATTACCCCAAACAACTGGCACATATTAACATAAAGCACTCACTGTGTGCCAGGCACGTATCACACAGGCTTCACATCCATTGATTCACATCATCCTCAAACAACCCCATGAGAGAAACACTATAACTGTGTACATTTTAGATGCTGAAACAGATGGGCAGAGGGGTTAAGACCCTTAGGGTGTGCCCAAGGTCACACCCGCAGGTAAATAGCAGAAGCAGAAATGATAGTCCGATTCCAGAGTCCACGACGTTGTCTGTGGTTCCTTCTCCATCATCCTGGGCCAAGGCCAGCTGGACCTCCGGCAGGCTTCTGGGGCGTTTACTGCCTGAGAAGCAAGGGAGCTGGCCTAGGGGACCAGCCCCCTGGACCAGCTCACACTGCCACGTCACAGTGGAGCCAGCAACCGAACCAGGCTTGCTAACACCCCGTTTCCAGCACTTCATCCACTTTCCTGCATGGGTCCTATGGGCCCAAGTCTGGAATCCTCAGCAATTCCCATCCTGGATCACCCCTCAACAGCACGGCAAGTCAGGGGTGGGGCCCAGAGAAAGGCAAAGAAAGAAACCAGGAAAGAAGCCAGAGGGGAGAGGGGACAGGCCTTCCAGAGCTCCTCACCGGGTGGTCTCCGGGGATAATGTTGGGAGGAGCGGGGGTCTGGGAGGGCATCTTCCCATCCCCCAGCCCTGAGCCTGCGCCTCACGGGACAGGGGCACCTGGCACAAATAACTGCTGACTTGAAGGTGGCTTTTCTGGCTGAGTCAGGGTTCACAAAGGCCAGAGATGCCCCCACCAGGCTGGGGCTGGAGGAAGTTGGGCTCTTCCCCTCTCAGGAGGGGAAAGGCCAGGCCTCACACAGGAAGCCGAAACCCAGGCTGAAGCAATCCAGCCGCCCTGTTCCCACCTCCCTGGACCCCAGTTCCAGGCCCAGGGTGGGCAGTCCTGAAGGGCAAGGCAGGGGCGTGAGACCCCGCGTCCCGGCCCCACCCTTGCCCCGGAGTCCCCGAGGATCTGGCTCAAACTGGGTCCCACTGGGCCACCCTGAGGAGAATCACTCACTCGTTGCATTTCCCGAGTGCCCGCTGTGGGCCAGGCTTTGTGCCTGGAGTCGGGACACAGAGGTGGACGGGGCCGTCCCTGACTGGGAGGGCTCCAGGGACACTCCGTGTGCCACCAGACAGCAGCGGGGAGGCAAGGGCTCCGGGTGGACAAGCACAGAGGGAAGAAGGGAAGGGAAAGGAAGGGTTTCGAAGGAAGTCTGCCACTGACATTCAGAGCCACTTCCCCTCAGGAAGCTTAGAGTCACGCTGGGGAAACCCAGCGACCCCCAGGAAGGCACCACGCAGGCGGAAATGACTGGTGTCCTGGGGCACGTGCACACGAATGCCGGCGAGGCGCGGAGGGCCTGTACGGCAGGCTGGCGCTCTGGGGAATGTTCCGGGGGCCTGAGGAGCAGCCCGGTACAGCCTGGACAGACTGGCCCGATGAGGAAAACAAGGACAGTGGCAGCTCTCATTGAAGGAGGGTTCACCATGTGCAGGCAGAAAACTGCTAAGCGCTTCACATGCAGTTTTTTTGTTTTATCCTCACGTCACCCTATGAAGGATTAAGCATTATTATCCTCAATGTACAGATTCAGAAACTGAGGCTCAGAAAGGGTCACCTAGCTAGGAATGGGCAGAGCCAAAACTGCGGCTCCAGTTCTTCACCACCATGCTGGTCTATATTCCTAATCTGTGTCAGTTCAGTTCAGTTCAGTCGCTCAATCGTGTCCGACTCTTTGCGACCCCATGAATCGCAGCACGCCAGGCCTCCCTGTCCATCACCAAATCTGCGTGGACAGGCAGAAAGAGGCAAGGGTGCTTCAGGTAAGAGGTAGGCAAGGCTAGGAAGTGGGATCGATTACCATGTGTTTGAGAGGAGTTGCCCAGTCCCACTCTGTGCGGACCCCGTGTTTTGTGTGTATGTGTGTGTGCACACGCACACACACATGTACCCTCCTTTGCAAGTGTCCGGTGTTACAGAACTTCCTGAGAGCCAAGTAAAGAATAAGTCATTAGTAGAGCAGGGAAGGACAGCCCAGAGAGGAGAAGGAACTTCTGAAAAGTCACTCAGAGGAACCAGGACAAAGTCTAAGACGCAGACTGCAGGCCTCTTCCCTCCCCTCAACTGCCTCTCCAGGTCAGCCCAGAGTGAATCTGCTGCTCACAGGAAGCCCACAGTGTCAGGGGAACCCCAGGGATGAGTCAGGAACCAAGCAGCCCTCAGGCACCCAGTGGGCCCATCACAGAGGCCCAGAGCCTGCCGTCCACCTCCTCCCAGGCAGCATCGGGGGGTAAGGGGAAGAGGGAAGCCGGCGTAGCAGGACACTCAGCCCATGTTTACCTCTGGGCTTCCCTCCTGGCTCCTCAGACCCAGGCTTACGGGAGGGGAAGCCGGTGCGCAGGACAATTCCTGCTGAGATTAAACCGGCACTCCCTCCACCCCTGGCCCTGGCCTGTCCCAGAGAGGGGCCGAGGCTCTTCCCTCCTGCCTGCCTCTCACACAGCCAACTCCTGACTGTTTGATGCTCTCGGTGAAATCATAACCGCCCCCTGAGTTCCCCGTGGGGTGGAGGAAGTGGGTTTCAAGATTTGGAGCAAGGGGTCAAGGCCAAGCCAAAACCACGGGGTGCCAGGGGGCCCCAGATGCTACAACTCAAAAGGAATGCTTGGGGTTGCCACCCTCTGAGCCGCCGGGAGGGGCTGTCTGGTTCTCAGAGGGGGACAGGGGCTGTGTCCCCAGGGTTGGGGGGTGAGAAGGTGGGGAGAAGCTTCCAGACAGCGGTTCAAAACTCTGAGGCCTCAAGAGAGAAGGGGACTGCCCCACACTGCCGAAACTTCAAAGGAGCCCTGGAGGAACCAAAAAAAATCCCCCCACCATGTGAGAAATGTGTGCTCCCACTGGCTAACCTTTCACCCCGGCCCTCCCTGGGCTGGACAAGGAGGGGAGGGGCTGCAGGCATTTCTTTCCAAACACCCAGCTCTCCAGCCCCCGCCCCCTGACGGCTGGCTCAGTTCCCTCCACTCGCCCAGACGCCTGTCCTGCATGGGCAAACACAGAGCCTTCTTGGGCGACTCCCTCTCTATCACTTTGTACCAGTCATCACCCTCCCCAGCGTCCGTACCCACCCAACCCAGCCACCTTCCTGAGTGTCTGCCATGCTCTTCGGTCTAGACTGGGTGGGGGATAGAAAGACACACAGGGCATATTAGACACTCTGGGACACTCACTCTTCCCTCCCCTCCAACAGTGCCTTCCCCCCAACCCCAGCCCCAGGCCTCCCCAAAGCCCCTGCGGGCCCTCCTTCCCCATCACTACTGCCATTGGCTCATTCTCCCTTGACTGCTGGGTCTTGAACCCCAGCACATCTGGCAGACTGTCCATCCTAAAGTGCCACTCTGACGAGGTCACTCTCCTGCTCAAAAACCTTCAGCAGCCCTCAAGGTCTATAACACAAATCCAAACATTTCATCTTGGCATTCAAAGTCCTCCATGAGTCAATGCAACCTACCATTCTCCCTTCCCATTCCTGCCGAGTCTCAACTCTTCAGCCAGACTGATTAATCAAGCTGCTTCTTCAAAATTCCCTGACTCCTCTTCCCTTTTCCATCAAATCTGAACCCTGGTCTTGGTGGTCATAAAAGGAGGCACAGTGGTACTGAAGCTGTGGTTATAGTATCTGCTGTATAGCATATGGGCTACTTTCAAACAAGGTTGAAAAAAATTTCCCCTGAACACGCTGACCCCCTTACCTTCCTCTAGGCATCCGTTTCTACCCAAAACACTGCCTTAGCTGTGGATGCTGAAACCTTCGAAGTGCTTAAGGCCCACCCACACTTGCTCCAGAAACTTTCCTGAAGATCCCTTTGACTCTTGTCTATCTCCTATCAGAGTTCCCTTGTCTAAGTTCCTTACCAGATTGTAAGCAACTAAGGATGGGGTCAGTGTGTCATATCCGTCAGTCATCACATGGGGTGGAGGGGTGGTGGGAGGACTTTCCACTAGATGTTTGCTAAGCACTGTTGGAAAGGAACATCTCTTCCCTGAGCCCCACACAGGCAACACCTACTGACCCCTCTCCCTCCCCACCATAGCAAACTCTTAATCTTATGCCACTCAAAAGCTTAGAGAGGGAGTCTGGGGCCCCAGGTTGATCTAAGCCCAAGCAGGACTTGGAATCACAGGCAGAAAGTCCTGTTCAAGTCTCAACAACTCCAGGAAGCCCCTTCACCCCTGCCCTGGTTTCTCTAGTGTCTCACCTCTCTTGGGCACCACCCCTCCCATACCTACACACGCTGCCCCCTCCACATATTAATAGTACAGCCCTCAATCAAACTCTGTCCTAAGGTGGTTTAAGTCGTGTCCAACTCTTGTGGCCTCATGGACTGTAGCCTGTAAGGCTCCTCTGTCCATGAGATTCTCCGGGCTGAAATACTGCAGTGGGCTGCCAGTTCCTTCTCCTGTAGTGCTTTCCAGCTGGTTCCAAAGTATAGGGCTCATCTTGCCAGGAGATGCGAGGAGTCAGTCACCTTCAGTGCCCAACCCTGATCAAACAGATAAGAGGTGCACACACTGCCCCTCACCTCCACCCTGAGCCCAGCATGCAATGGAAGAGCTGGATTCTGGCCACCAGGGCAGTTCCATATTCATGGCATCTCATCTGGCCTTGAGCTCTGGGTGTGAGTTATCTTCTCCAGCACAGGCATGGTGGGGATAGGGACCCCACTGGGAGCAACTCAAAATGAGTGCAGAACCCGAAGGCTGGTTCATTTCTACATCACATCACCTAGCTCCATCTGATATATAATAGATGTTAAGTAAACATCTGGGGGGTTATTTGGCCAGACACCTAACAACTGCCAGAGTATTACCCAAAACTCAGCTAGTCTTTGGTCTAGATGACACGCCCCGCCCCCAACCCCAAAATGGACAAAGTGTTGCTGGTAGCAGGTGGCGAGTTTTGGCTCTCACAAGGTTAGGAGCTTCAGCCAGCCCTCCAAAAACAGTCTCATTCCCAGGCAGGAAGCCAGTCTATCACCTGCCCCTCCACATCAGAGCAGCTGTCACACAGGGAGGGCTCACCGGGTGCCTGGCGCCTTGCTAAGCACTGTATACACATTATTGTATTATGTCCTCCCTACCAGGTGGCTCAGTGGTAAGGAATCCGCCTGCCAATGCAGGAGTTGCAAGTTCAATTCCTGGGTCATCGGGAAGATCCCCTGGAGAAGGAAATGGCAACCTATTCCAGTGTTCTTGCCTGGGAAATTCCATGGACAGAGGAGCCTGGCAGGCTACAGTCCACAGGGTCACAAAAGAGAGGGACACAACTTAGCAGCTAAACAACCACCACCACCACTACCATTGATTATTATCACTATGCCCATTTTACAAATGAGGAAGCATGAAAAGTGACTGGAACCCAAATCAATGTGGCCCCAACTCCTTGACCACCGAACTAGCTACTAGGGCCTAACACAGAACACCCACTGCCACCAGGGACAGAAACCTCCAGCCCAAGACGGAACTTGGCACGCAACAGGAGCCCTAGGCTCTGGGCTTGACTTTGGGCCCAACGTTCGGTGGGGTTTCCCCCTGTCTTCCCCACTCACCCAGATAAGAACTTGTCCCCTAGCTTCCGCCAGGGGCCTCCCAAGCCTGCTCACCTGGAAAAGCCCTGGGACGGGGCAGGGGTGGAGGGGTCGATGGGCAAAGTCCCCGCTGAGTTTCCCACCTCACGTCTTACTGGGCTCTCACAGGTGTGGGGAAGGGGAGGCTGAGACCTTCCTGACTTGGGTCACCACGCCCCCTCCGCCCCCCAGCTTTCCCAGGCCTGAGAGTTCAAGTCCCATCGGAGGAACGAGTGAGACCCTTAAAGCAAAGCGCTTCAAGCTCGCTGTGCTCAGTGCCACTCTGCAGGGAAATAGACCGTAGTCTGGGTGACGCGATCTGAAATACCTGTTGCAGTCCGCTCTCACTTGCCGGCCTCACCTTCCGAGGGTTCCCAGCGAGAAAGGGCAGTGGAAGCACGGAGTCCACCTGGGTCCAGCCCCTCCTTGTACTGGAACCCGAGAGGTCCAAAGCCGGTTAATCGGGGGGCGGGGGGGACGCGCCTGGGGTCACACAGCTGGTGCGCGGCGGAGGCAGAGAACTGGGAGCGGGGTGGCGGTCAGGCTTGGGAACTTAAGCTCCTTCTCAATCAACCACCAGCTTGCCTGCGCGGCCCGACCTGTCACTTGTTCCGAGAAAGCTGCCCCGAGCGGGCTGTGGAAATTGGGGGCGAAGACTAACCTTGCTCGTGGTTTGCCGGAGGGCCTCCCCCACCCACTTCTCACCTGCCGCCTCTGCTATTTTTTTTTTTTTTTTTTTTTTTCTCGGCGCTGCAAGCTCAAGAGTCGCCCGTTTGCGCCCCAGTCCTCCGCGTCCGACTGCGCAGCGCCGGGTTCAGTCGCTCGACCGTCCGTCCCCCTCCCGGCGGTCTTCGGGGAACTCAACGGCCTCGGCCTGGCCCCGCCCCCTCCAGAGGACACGCCCCCGAGCACGCCCCTCGGCCTCCGGCCGGGGCCCAAGCCGCGCCTCCAGCCCCGCCTCCAGGCTCTGCTGGGACGTGGCTGGGCTCCCAGCCCGACCCGGCTCTGCTCGCCTCGGCCTTCCCCCCGCCTCGGGCCCTGTGGCGAGTGGAGCTGTGCCCCTTGCCCCGCCCCGCTTACGGCTCCCCCCAGAAACACTCCCGGTCGGTCCCGCCCCCACGGTCACCCTGGGGATGGGGCCCTCCCTAGGCCTGCCCCACTCCACCTCCAGCCCCCGGGCCTTGCCTGGATAAAAAGCTCTCTCCGGCCCAGGCCCCGAGCTCCAGCCCAGGCTGGGTGGGAAGCGCCCCGTCTCAGCGCTACCTAACGGTCCCGCCCCCTCCTCAGCCTTCCTCAACATTCCCAGGCTCCTCCCAGGCCGCTGGAAGGTCCTCCCAGCATCCCTGCCTCTGCCTCCCTCCGCTCCGGGGCTATGTCCCCCGCCACGAGCCTCCTAGGAAGAGGCCACTCCCTAGGAACGCCCCTTCCCTCGCTTCACCGCCTGTCTAATCCTGCCCTGCCTCGGCAACCCTACCCCGGGCAAGCACGCCTCCGGGCGAGGAGGGGGGGTGCCCACACTTGGCATTCCAGGGCGGGTATATCCGGGTGCAACAGGGGAACGGCGGCGTGGGAGCGGCTTGCGTTCCAAGTCCGGGCCTCTATCAAGACGTAGCTTGGACTCAGACACTATTTGAAAATACTAACAGCCACCACGGATTGAACTCTCGCCATGGGCCAGGCTCTATGCCAAACTCTGGCTTAAGAACAGTACTTTACAAGGACTGGCCGTTGAATTCACAGAACTCTGGCCAAATGTTGCGTCCGTTTTACCGATGAGCAACCTGAGGCTTAGAGAAGGGCAGTCAGGGGCCTCCCGAGGCTCACGCGGGTGGTGAGCAGGACCCAGCCCCAGGGCCGTGAATCATAAGGGTTGATGCTGCACCAGCTTGTCTGGACTGGCCCCTGGAGAAGTAGCCCAGACCAGCCAGCTACTGAGACAGTTCTAGCAGGCTGCCGGAGGTAAGGGGAGGAGGCGTGGGTTGATGAGCTGGGTGGCAGGGAGGGGCTGCTGGTCCATCCCTGTGAAGTGGCTCAGAGTTAAGATGGGCGGCAAAAGATCTTCAGATGGCTGTGGCACCCCCACTTGCATCCCATCGCCCTCCTTGGGTCCCTGGTGTAATGACTAGAGCCATTGACCTGTCTTGCTGACAAAGCTCTTTCTCTCCCATTATCTCACAAGAACATGATTATGCTGGTGTTGCATGGGTGGAGTAGGCTGGGGAGCTGGATCCCTGCCCAGCAAGGTGGTTCCCGAAGCACGGTCCTCAGACCAGCAGCAGCAGCATTGGTAGCATCTGGGAACTTGTTAGGAACATGTGTTTGGAGGCCCCATCTCAGATCTACTGATTAAGAAACTCTGAGGTGTGAGCCTAGCAAGTTTGCTTTAACAAGGCTTCAGAGTGATTCTAAGTCACTCTCGAGAACCACTGTTCAGCATAAAGGTGAAGTTAGTGTGATGTGAGAATCACAAAGACCAGGGAGGCTCCTGGGAGCCTTGTGACCCAAGGCAAAGTAAGGAAGGTACTTAATTAACCACTCTAGACCAAGCCCTTGAAAGGGAAAATCATGGGAACAATCTTGAGGGTGGCTGTTTAGGATTAAATGTGATAATGCCCATGAAGTGTTAGGCCACTCTTAGATACCCTGCCTGCTCAATAAATAACTGTTCTCTTTCTAGTAAAAAGTCTCCTTCATAGACTCTCCACATGAAGCTGGAGGAGTGGGCTTGGGGAGTCCTCTAAGCCTAGAAATGCCCCATAGTGTTGTCCTTCCTAGAAGGACCCCGTCTTTCCTGCAGGGGGCCAAGAGCCTAAAAAGCCCTGGGTGATATTGATTCTGCTGGTCCACGGACCACACTTTGAGAATGATGGTGCTATTCTGCCTTGGGCTGGATTCCCACTCCCCATCCTAGCCAATCCATGCAAAATGGGCATAAACTGCCTTCCTTTCCTACCCTGCTCCAGATCCCCTTCCCTCAAGCTGGGAGTGTTGGTGATGGTGATTGGCAGGTGGCTCAATAGCTGGATTCCATCATCCCTCCCTACCCCCTACTTCGACTGAACTGAACTGAAAATAAAACATGTCTGTTCTTCTGCCCTGAGAAATATTCTTTGCAATGACCCAGAAGGCCATGCTGAAGTTTAGAATTCTTGTACTCTTTGGAATTCTGTGCGGGAACGTGGCGGTGTGGAGTAAGTCGGCCCTGACCCCAGCCCTCTGTGCCACCCGCCCCCGTTCTCTTCCTAGCTCCATCTCTGCCCTGTGTCACAAGCAGCCTAGGATGCCGGCCTGTGAACACCCCAGCCCACAGGCCCAAACTCGGTCTACACAACTTGCCTACAGCTACCACTAATCACATCTCTAGGGGTGCATAGGAGGGCATGTTGTCCCCCTGGATGGGCCTGGAGAAGTTGCTCATATAAATCCTAAAACTGTGCTTGGGCCATTTAGGCAGCGATATCTAGGTTTCTAGATACCTGAAGCATGATAGAGGAGGGGTTGGGGTGCAGGCTCTGGGTAGACACAGGTGGCCTCCTGTCCAGGGCGATGAGTGGCCCTGCCGTTCAGCCTGGTCTTTCAAGCACCTAGCATAATGCCAGGCACACACTAGAAGCTTAAGTTACTGCTGCTGCTGCTAAGTCGCTTCAGTCGTGTCCGACTCTGTG
>SJYT01011201.1:7439-114712 GCA_006410635.1 Cephalophus harveyi
TCACACTGGCTCCCGGCAGTCAGTCTCCTTGATTTCCTCAGTTTTATTTTTCTTTTGTTTTTTCCTGAGTGGAGCAGTGGAAATAATATGAATAATAGGCAACAACAGAGAGTGGAGGGGATTATGTTGTGTTCCTAATGCAGAAATTTAGCAGAGAGAGCTTAGCTAAACAGATTCATGAGAAATAAATAAGAACCTTTACGGGCTAAGGCTTTCCATGAGTGTATTTCAGAATAGACCAGTTCCTGAACATGGGTAACATATTATTTCCTTTGGTTTGCATTTTTAAGAACCTGTGAGAACCATTGGCTACTATCTGCTAAAGGCATAAAGATAGAGACTCTAAGTGAAGACTGAGAAGCAAAAGTTTGGCTCCAATTTGTTCACATGGATTAATTGCTTACTCGCTTAGTTTCTTTCTTTCTTTCTTTTTTTTTTTTCCAGGTACTACTTTATCCTGTCCTTGTTCTCTGAGAAGGTAAGAGATGAAAAACTGCATTAACCCCAACTGTAAAATTCCAATCTTTAAAGGAGACCTTAGAATAGGAAGGATCTGGCATTTATTAAATGAACAAGGAGGACAAAAGTTCTCTAATGCAAGGAATTTTTAAAAATGAGTTTTTAGTTTCTGCAATCAAATGTGAATATGGAATTTGAAACAGGTTGACATTCAAAACCAAATAATATAACTGGTTGTGAGCTAGTCACATCCACTCAAGGAGAAAATATTTATGGAATATCCTTCATTTTATAGCAACTGAATTTATTTTCATTTTTTCCTATGAAATTTATAAACCAGGGGTGGATTTTGTGTACTTCATGATTAAATCAACTTTAATGAATGTTTAAATTCCTCTGTCAGATGTTGAGGAAGGGAGTTTGGGGGACGAAAATCCTGCAGCACTCTGCTGAGGGCATATGGAGGAATGTCTGTTTTACAGAATCCAGACTCTCAGAGGGAATAATTAAATAGAATGAACAAATTTTACTTGGATAGAAGACAACAGATACTAGTTTTTTATCAAGCATGATGCTATTCACATACATCATTTCACTGAGTCTTCACAAAACCAAGCTAGTAGGATACTATTATTCTCATTCATGGGGGTGAAATATAGATATTTTGAAATGTAGGTAATTTTCCCAGCTGTCCTGGCACACACATCTTCTAACAGCAAATCATACTCTTTTTCCTAACCCACAAGGCCTTCCAAGTAAATGCCCTGCCACTGCGCAGTGGGTAATTCATCTTCCAGCTACAAAAACACAGAGATGGGGTTAAGGTTGCCAGAATTAGCAAATTAAAATTAAAATGTATATGTATATTAGCAAATTAAAATGTATATGTCCCAAATATTGCACAGGGCATACTCATACTAAGAAATTATTCATTGCTTATCTGAAATTAAAATTCAATGGCTCTCCTGCATTTTATCGGGCAATCTTAGGTGGGGAACTAAGGGCATTTGCTCAAAGGGAAGAACCTGAAGGAAGAAGGAGGTAAGATATTAGGACTCAGCAGTGTGTCTAAGGACTTCCCTGTTGGTCCGGTGGCCAAGACTCCATGTTCCCAATGCAAGGGGCCCGGGTTTGATCAGAGAACTAGACCCACAGGCCACAACTAAGAGTTCACATGCTGCTACTAAAGATCCCGTGTGCTGCAAATAAAATACAGTGCAGCCAAATAAATATAAATATAAACAAAAGTCTATGGTCCAATAAACAGTGAGAGATCTTTCTAAGGAAAAAAGATGCACCTTTACTTTCACATGAAGCTGCAGGAGAAAGCATGATGGTAGAGATACTGGGATGTGTATAACCTGGGAAGAAGTACACTTATAGTAAATGTTCAGTAAACAGTGACAGCACTGAGTTACTATTATCTGGAAAGGACTTGTGTACTGTTAGATCCCTAATGGCTAATGTCCTGGACACCGAGAGTAGCCACTCACTCTACAGGCCATGAGTGACTGAATTAAAAGCACACACTTTGGAGTGATATTAACTGTTAGGTATTAACTCTGTCACTTTGATCAGGTTACAAAACGTCTTTGAGTTTCAGTGCCTGTCTTTGTATAATAGAGTTGATATCACTCTAAGAACTATTTTACTCAATTAATAGCAGAAGTGGCTTATTTTCTTTTTTCTCCTTCTCCTCCTCCTTATAATCTAGAGTAGGAATTGGTGAATGTTTCCTGTTAAGCCCCAAATAGCAAATATTTTAGATTTGATGGGATATAATGGGGCTTCCCAGGGAGCTCAGACGGTAAAGCGTCTGCCGACAATGTTTGAACCGGGGAGACCCGGGTTCAATCCCTGGATTGGGAAGATCCTCTAGAGTAGGAAATGGCACCCCACTCCAGTACTCTTGCCTGGAAAAACCCATAGACGGAGGAGCGTGGTAGTCCATGGGGTCGCAAAAAGTCGGACACGACCGAGCGACCTCACTTTCAATGGGGCTTCCCAGGTGGATCAGTGCTAAAGGATCTGTCAACCAATGTAGGAGATGAGGGTTTGATCCCTGGGACAGGAAGATCCCCTGGAGGAGGAAATGGCAACCCACTCAAGTATTCTTGCCTGGAGAATCCCATGGACAGAGGACCCTGGCGGGCTACAGTGCATTGGGTTGCAGAGTTGGACACAACTTAGCATCTGAGCACACATGCAGGGGACATGTCACAGTTACTCCATTTGTGGCTGTTGTTTGCAGCCACAAACAACACAGAGAAATGGTTTTGTTCACTAAAACTTTATTAACAAAAAGGTATTGAATTGGATTTGCCCTGAGGGCTGTGATATGCCAATCCCTAATTCCAAGCAGGGCTCCTGATCTCTTCCCAAATCTCATCATCACAAGTAAAGGATGGGGAAAGAAGGAAAGGGGTGCTTCTGGACCTGGTGATTTAGCAGGAATTTATCTCTAACAGGGTACCACTTGTATGTGGTGAACAGCAAACTGCTTCTTTTTTTTAAACTGGCTTATTTTTAAGCAGTTTTAGACTCACAGCAAAATTGAGAGGAAGGTACAGAGATCTCCTGTGTCCACACATGCATAGCTCTCTGCATTACCACCATTCCACACCAGGGTGGTATATTCATTACAACTAATGCATCTATATTGACACATCATAATCACCCAAAGTCCATAGTTTATGATTCATTCTTGTTGTACATTCTATGGGTTTGGATAGGTGTATATGTCATGATACAATGACATGTATCCACCATTACAGTATCATACAGGGTATTTTCACTGCCCTAAAAATCCTCTGTACTCTACTTATTCATCCAGTTCCCCTCCAACCCTTGGCAACTGCTGATCTTTTCATTGTCGCTGTAGTTTCCAGAATGTCACAGAGTTGGAATCACCTTTTTTGGCCTTTTCAGATTGTCTTACTCCTTTCACTTAATAATATGCATATAGGTTTCTCCATGTCTTCTTGTGGCTTGATAGATCATTTCTAATTAGCACTGAATAATATTTCATTGTCTGATTATACTAGATTACTTTTCCATTCACCTACTGACACATGGCCTCATTGCTTCTAAGTTTTGGCAATTGTGAATAAAGCTGCTATAAACATCTGTGTGCCGGGTTCTGAATGAACAAATTTTTTTAACTTTTTTGGGTAAATACCAAGGAACACAATTGCTCGACTGTATGGTAAGAATATGTTTTGCAAGAAACTGCCAAACTGTTTTACAAAGTGACTGTACCATTTTTCATTCCCACCAATGAATAAGAGTTCCTATTTTCCCACATCTTTGCCAGAATTTGGTGGTGTCAGCAGAATTTGGTCATTCTATTAGCATAAACTGATATCTCGATTTAATTTCCATTTCCCTGATGACATATGATGTGGAATATCTTTTTATGCTTATTTGCCATCTGCATATCTTCCTTGCTGAGGTGTCTATTAAGGTCTTTGGTCTGTTTTGTAATTGTTTATTTAATTTCTTGCTGTTGAGTTGAAAGGGTTCTTTGTATATCTATATATATTTGCAAAACATATATCTTTATCTTTTGCAAATATTTTCTCTGTGTACCTGCCTTTTGAGAAGCCTTGATCTAGAGGAATGAGTAAGAAAGACATAAATTTTCAAAATTCCAAGGGAAAGAGTTGATATTTATGCACTTTTATAATAATATCTAACATATACTGGGTGTTTATTTTGTGCTAACCACTGAGATAGCATTTTATATACGTTATCTCATTCAGTGCAGTCCAGACTTTCAAAGAGTGGGTACTACTACTATCCCCACTTTGCAGATGGGGAAACTGAGGTTTGGGAAGACTCGCATGATCACCTAATGATCCAGAACTTAAATTCAAGCAGTCTGACTCCAGCATCTGGATGCTTGACTCCTATACCTTATTGCCAGTGACAGTACTGTTTAATACAACACAGCTCCCTCAAAAGAAGGGAAGAGAGAAGCCAGGTTTTCATGTACCGAATGTTGGAAGGCACCAAAGCATGAAATAACACGGTGCCTTTCAGAAGCGGTGAGAGGTTTGGCATAGCTGGTCTTACTCTAGGCTTCTCACTTCTGTGTCTCAATGAGTGACAACTCCATCCATCCAGTTGGGTCAAGTCAGCAATCTATAAATCATTCTCAACTTTTTTCTTTTCCTTAGCTTCATGACCAAATTTTCCACTGCCTTTAATTTTACCTTCTTTACCCTTCGGGTCTATCTATTCCTCTCCACCTCTTCCACCTCCACCAGCACCCTGGTCTGCGCTCCTGTCACCTCCGCCTGGACTGCGGCAGTAGCTGTCTAACTAGATGCCAGATCCACCCCACCCCTGCCAATCCACTCTTCACTGCAGCCAGAGTGACTTTTCAAAATTGCAAATCTGATGACAATGTCATGTCTTCTTCCCCATAAACTTTTAATATCTCTAGTAGTTTACCGTTGTCACCAGGAAAGACAAAATGCTTGGTTTGACCTCAGGGTTCTGTGGGGTCTGGCCCTCTGCCTCTCTTTCCAGCATCTCCCACGTTAATACTCACCCTACCTCACTCTGCTCCTTTAGTCCCTCATGTCTACATGCTCCCTCCCACCGCAAGGGCTTTATGCTGACCATTCCCTCTCCCTGGAGACTCATCTCCCTCATTCTTTGCCAAGTTAACACACATTTCTCAAGTCTCAGCTCAGGCTTTACACTCTCAAATTTGTCTTCCTTGACTTCCGTGACTAAGTGATACCTCTTTAAAAATGCTCTCACAATAAACCACAAACTTCCCCTTTACAGAACCTACAAAAGCCGTGATTTTAAGTTAAAGTGGGTATTCGATGGTCGCATATCTATTGAGTCAAAGGAGAGCAGTGAGTTCAGGCATAACCAGTTCCAGAGACTCTAATAATGGCCTAGGACCTCCCCTCTGCTGTCCCCTTTGATGGCTTCTTTCTCTGCTAAGCTCTTTTCCCATGACAAAGATTGTGTTGTCCTTCCAGCTAATGATCCAAGTTTAAAAGCTCACAGGGCAATCTGGCATTTATTTGTGTGATTATGTTCGTAATGTCTGTCTTCTTCCCTGGATGACAAGGGCACTGTATGTACCTGGCGCATGTCCTGGCACAGAATGGAAAGGTGGATGGACAACTAGATCTCGAATGGGGACAAGGAGAGGAGAGGAAGCAGCTAAGACTAAATTAGGAGCATGATGCCTTTAGGATGGCTTTCTGTGGGGCAATCTCCGATTCTTTAAAATTAGAATGCAGTTGATACAAACAGCATAGAAGCAGATGATTCAAAACAAAAGCTAGGAGGAATTAAGAGGCCTTATTTCTATGATTGCAGTGATATGAAAAAGATATTTTAAAGCTATACTTTATTTTTAGTTTTCAGTTCAGTTCAGTCACTCAGTCGTGTCTGACTCTTTGCAACTCCATGGACTGCAGCACACCAGGCTTCCCTGTCCATCACCAACTCCCGGAGCCTACTCAAACTCATGTCCATCGAGTCGGTGATGCCATCCAGCCATTTCATCCTGTCTCCTTCTCCTCCTGCCTTCGATCTTTCCCAGCAATGAGTCAGGTCTTTACATTAGGTGACCAAAGTCTTGGAGCTTCAGTTTCAGCATCAGTCCTTCCAATGAATATTCAGGATTGATTTCCTTTAGGATTGACTGGTTTGATCTCCTTGTAGTCCAAGGGACTCTCAGGAATCTTCTCCTGAGATGGCCAGCTTTCTTTATGGTCCAACTCTCACGTCCATACATGACTACTGGAAAAAGCATAGCTTTGACTAGATGGACCTTTGTCAGCAAAATAATGTCTCTATTTTTTAATATGCTGTCTAGGTTTGTCATAGATTTATCACTATTTTACAGTATGTTATTTAATATTTTTAGTTACTGAATAATTGGGAAGACAGTACAGAGAACCAGTTTTTCTCATTAGTAGCGTCTTACATTAGTATGATACGTTTGTTACAATTAGTGAACCAATATCAATACATTGTCATTAGCTAATAATGAACAGTTTATTCAGAGTTAACTTTTACCTACTGTTTTTGTTTTTATTTTCAGTTCCTGGATACTGTATTAATTCTTAAGGGTGACATTAAAAAATTCCTCTAACTAGGTGGTTTGAAACAGCAGAAATTTATTGTCTCACAGTTCTGGAGGTTAGAAGTCTGAAATCAAGGTGTCAGTAGGACCATGCTCCCTCTAAAACCTGTAGAAGAATTCTTCCTTGCTTCTTCCTAGCTTCTAGTGGTTTTCTGGCAATCTTTGATGTTCCTTGGCCTGCAGCTGCATCATTCCAATTCTTGCCTTCTCCTGTGTCTCTGTCTTCACAAGGCTGTCTTCTTATAAGGATGCCAGTAGTATAGGATTAGGGACCCACTCTACCCAGTATGTGTTCATCTTAACTAATTACATTGCATGACACTATTACCTAATATTCTAAAATACTGGGAAATAGGACTTCAACACATCTTTTTTTGGGGGGACACATTTAATCCATGACAGAGCTCATCCAAAATACCACATTATGTTTAGTTGTTGTGTCTTTTTAGGCTCCTCTTGGCCAGGACAGTTTCTTCAGCTTTCCTTGGTTTCAATACCTCGAGAGTTTTGATGAATACTGGTCAGGTATTTTGTAAGATGTCTCACTGTTGATATGTGTCTGCTCTTTTGTTCACAATAAGATCAGGATAATGTGTTACTAGTAGCAGAAAATCCACAGAGGTAAAGAGCTATTGTCATCACATAATATCCAGAGTGCATACTATCAACACGATTTATCACTGCTGATGTTCACCTTGATCACCTGGCTGAGGTTGCATTTAGCAGGTTTCTCCACTGGAAAGTTGCTCTTTTCCTCCCTTTCCATATTGTACATTTTGCAAGGAAGTCACTAAGCACAGCCCCTAAAGAATGAGGAGTTATGCTCTTGCTCCTTGAGTGTGGAGAATATATACAAATTATTTGAAATTTATCTGTATGGGAAATCTGTCTCTTCTTGCCATTTATTACTTTATTCAATCATATGTTTCTATCAATATGAACTCATGGATATTTATTTTCTGTTTTGGATCATAATTCAATACGACTTTATTTTGTTGCTCAAATTCTTTCAGCTTTGCCACTGGGGACTCTTTTAATTCACTCCTGTGTCCCTTTGACATAATCTAATCAAAAATTTTATGCACATCTTTATTTTTGGCACTACAAGATAAGATGCTCCAGACTATTTTTGCATATTTTTGCTTCAGTATCAGTCAGTTCTCCATGGAGACTTGGTACCTTTTTATCAAAGAATGATATTAGAAACCAAAATCTGGGCAATGAAAAGGGTTTTGTAAAGGGGAAATGAATGATTTAGGAAGCTGAGAGGGAGAAGAGAGTTTTAGGTACAAAACTCATGAAAAACGGAGGAAGGGAATTGCCCAGGTTAAGCAATGATTTCCCAATTAAAGTTCAGACAGCTAGGGAGGAAAGAGATAGTGGAGGGATGTAAATGAAGAGGACAGTACAGATGGTCCCAAAGTCAACCAAGTGGTATCAAAGCAAATGACTTTGGTATTACCTGAGCTGCTGATTGTAAGTCATTAAAAAGATCTTCCATAGCAATCTTTAATTCCTGTCCCAGTTCCAAAACAACTATCTACTTGGCTATAACTTCAAGGTCTTGTAAGACTATTAAACCCTTCAAAGAGCCAAGCAAGATGGGAAAATGTAGGTAAAGAATCTCTGCATTTACAGACTTTTTCCCTGCCTCTAGCCATTTAGTGAACTTGACCATCAGCAAGCCAAGTTGGCTGGTACTCTCAGCCAGATTTATATTGGACATGAATACCTATCAGCCTTTGGCTTCCGCAGCTGTTTGAGTTGGTGGTTAGGATAACTGGCTGTTCATCCATTCTGTCATTTAACTGGACCATTGAATTTCTTGAGTCTATCCTGAGCGTTGTCCCATATGAAGTCATATTTTAACATAAGCTATGTATTGCATCTTGATGGTAAAGCATGACCAACCTTGAACATCTGGCTGACATGAAGACAGGTTTTAGTGGCTGGTGTTGGCTATGTTGGGCAAAGGACCACAGTAAATAAACCTGTCCTAGGAAGCCTATACACAGAGAACAGATTTTTTATTCAAATGTTGGCTATTTAGTAGGTATGTAATTTTAGTTATGTTTTGAATATCCCCAGGATTCAGTAGCTACAATATAGGAGTAATAAAATCTACTTTGAAAGATTATTGTGGGGAGAAATGAGAAAATACATTTATAATGTCCTGAGGACAGCGTCTGTCATGCAGAACTCTGGAGAGGGTGCAGTCCATTTTCTATACTCCTCTCCTCAGCATGGCCCCTCTTTTCTCTCCCTCTGTTTTCCTTTCTTCAAGTGCTTAAGCCTTTGTCTCATTCCCTAGTAGTTTGTGGTTCCTAAATTCAGTCTTCTTTCCAGGGCTCTCATCCCTCAATTGCTCCAATCCAAAATAGCTTCTTTCTCTTAACTGCTCATCAAAACTCTCATTTCCTGAAATTCTGATCTCAGCCAGGTGTCAAGAAAAAACATTTTGCTGAATTGATTAAAATACATCACATTGCTTATAGGTGTTAATATGTTCAGTTCAGTTCAGTCTCTCAGTCGTGTCCCACTCTTTGTGACCCCATGAATTGCAGCACGCCAGGCCTCCTTGTCCATCACCAACTCCCGGAGTTCACTCAGACTCACGTCCATCGAGTCTGTGATGCCATCCAGCCATCTCATCCTCTGTCGTCCCCTTCTCCTCCTGCCCCCAATCCCTCCCAGCATCAGAGTCTTTTCCAATGAGTCAACTCTTTGCATGAGGTGGCCAAAGTGCTGGAGTTTCAGCTTTAGCATTCCTTCCAAAGAAATCCCAGGGCTGATCTCCTTCAGGAATGGATTGGTTGGATCTCCTTGCAGTCCAAGGGACTCTCAAGAGTCTTCTCCAACACCACAGTTCAAAAGCACCAATTCTTCGGCGCTCAGCCTTCTTCACAGTCCAACTCTCACATCCATACATGACCACTGGAAAAACCATAGCCTTGACTAGATGGACCTTAGTCGGCAAAGTAATGTCTCTGCTTTTGAATATACTATCTAGCTTGGACATAACTTTTCTTCCAAGGAGTAAGCGTCTTTTAATTTCATGGCTGCAGTCACCAACTGCAGTGATTTTGGAGCCCAAAAAAATAAAGTCTGACACTGTTTCCACTGTTTCCCCATCTATTTCCCATGAAGTGAAGGGACTGGATGCCATGATCTTCGTTTTCTAAATGTTGAGTTTTAGGGCAACTTTTTCACTCTCCTCTTTCACTTTCATCAAGAGGCTTTTGAGTTCCTCTTCACCTTCTGCCATAAGGGTGGTGTCATCTGCATATCTGAGGTTATTGATATTTCTCCCAGCAATCTTGATTCCAGCTTGTGTTTCTTCCAGTCCAACGTTTCTCATGATGTACTCTGCATAGAAGTTAAATAAGCAGGGTGACAATATACAGCCTTGACGTCCTCCTTTTCCTATTTGGAACCAGTCTGTTGTTCCATATCCAGTTCTAACTGTTGCTTCCTGACCTGCATACAGATTTCTCAAGAGGCAGGTTAGGTGGTCTGGTATTCCCATCTCTTTCAGAATTTTCCACAGTTTATTGTGATCCACACAGTCAAAGGCTTTGACATAGTCAATAAAGCAGAAATAGATGTTTTTCTGGAACTCTCTTGCTTTTTCCATGATCCAGTGGATGTTGGCAATTTGATCTCTGGTTCCTCTGCCTTTTCTAAAACCAGCTTGAACATCACATGTTAATTAATACATGTTTTTGATATATGAATACAACTCAAGGGTGTGTGTTTACGGACTCTCCCGATAATCTGTGTCCAACCTGAGAATGCAGAGCATGTTAATTAGGTGGGCAGGCTCTGGAATTAGTCTTCTGGGTTTCATATGCAGATTTAGTCTCATGGTAACTGTGGGGACTTATGCAAGTTACTACAGCTTTCCACATATTAGTGTCTTTATCTCTTTGTGGGTCTAATAAGGTCCCTGATACTGGGGAAGATTGAAAGCATAAGGAGAAGGGAATGAGATGGTTAGATAGCATCACTGACTCAGTGGATATGAATTTAAGCAAACTCTGGGAGACAGTGAAGGACAGGGAAACCTGAAATGCTGCAGTCCATGGGGCTACAGAGTTGGACACGACTTGGTGACTGAACAACAACAACAATAATAAGGTTGCTGTAGGATGAAATGAGATGGTTCATACAATACACTTTGAAGAGTGCCTCATGGAAATCAGCTGCTCAGTAAATGTTGGCTATCACAATCATTGATAACTGAGGCAGTCATCTTTCCATCCTACCTGTGCTTTGAATCTCAAGAAAGGTGAGACTCAATCTGATACTTCTTTCTGAAAAGTTTCCTACTGATGAGAAAAGCATCTCCTTTTGTCTTGTACATAACCAGAGAGCAAAATTCGAAGAACTCAGCATTCAAGCATAAAGTAATTTCAAGGTTTGTGCTATAGACTGAATTCAGTCTCCCTGCCAAGTTTATGTGTTGAAGTTATAATCTCCAGTGTGACAGTGTTTGGACATGGAGCCTTTGGGGGTAATTAGGTTTAGTTGAGGTTATGAGTGAAGTATCATCATGTGAGTGCCCTTATATGAGGAGACACCAGAGAGCTCTCTCTCTGTGTATTTCTCTCTGCCATGTGAGGACGCGGGTAGAAGGAAGCCATCTGCAACCAGAAAGAGGCTCCTCATCAGGAACTGGCCATACTTGTGCCCTGATCTCAGACTTCTAAACTCCAAAACCTGAGAAAATACATGTCTGTAGTTTAAGCCTCCTGGGTTATGGTATTTTGTTATGATAGCTCAAGTAGACTAATACAATTTGAGTGATAAGATGACCCCCACAACCATCCAAGTATAAAATGTCAGAGTTTGTCAGTGAACTGGTAGAAGCTTACTAATAAAGCTAAGACTTTATTCATTAACATGTGATCTGGTTCACCATGTTAATTATAATTTCAGCTAAAACCCCAGCCAGATGTCTTTCAGATGAAACATAGATTGTTATCTAAGCTGGGTAAGAATGTAGTAGTCATTTGATTCACATTCCTGTGTTGCATATGAAGTCACTGAGGCCTAGACTGTTAAGAGGTTTTGCAGAAGTCACACAGCTGGAGCCCAGGTTCTCTCCCTCTGAGGCCTGCGTGCTCTTCACAGAGTGCCTTGGTGCATATCATCAGTCACAGGGAGGCCCTGGAGGGGCTGCAGAGATGAATTAGCTCAAACCAGAGCTCCTAGGAAAATTGCTTTCCTAAGCTCTATGTGCATATGAGAAAACAGTGTAGAAACATTAACCTTTCAGTTACTCTGACTCAGAGATGCAAAGAGTGGCTTCCTGCTTTCCAGAATTGATCTACAGTTCCTCTGGAGTTTCACCGTAATCCCTTAGTGTAAACTGAGGTGAGGGGGCTGGTGCTGGGACAGTGGGTGATGACACCTACATTTGCCAACAAACAGCATCACTCTCTCTTCCAACTTAAACGGTCTCTTTTGGATCATTGACTGATCCGAGGTTGGTCTTGCAGGTCTCTTCCCTCTCTCTGTGTTCCTCCTCAGGAAGGCCTTGACTCATTGTGTAGTTTGTGTGCTGTTCTCCAGTGCTAGTCTGGTCCTTGTGCTAAATTTCACCTGGACCTGCACTGCTTTGGGTGCACAACTGGTCCTATCCCAGGGCTCCACTAGTCCACCAATTCTTTCAGTGGTTTCTATCCCTTCACTGAGGCACCCATGTGGGGATTTTCAGATCTTCTAGACCAGAGATGAACACATTGTGGCCCTTGGGTAAAAATTTGTTTTTGTAAATAAAGTTTTATTGGAACATAGACAAGCCTGCTTATTTACACATGGACTATGGCTGCCTTCATGCTACAAATACAGTACTGAGTAGTTATGAAGGGAACTGGTCCATACCTCCAAAAATATCAACTATCTAGCTTTTTAGAGAAAAAGTTTGTTGCTTACTGCACTAGACCACTGCTGTCTAAAAAACTTTCTGCTATGATGGAAATGTTTCCTATTTGTCTTTCAATACAGTAGCCACCAGTGACATATTGCTTTTGAACACTAGACATGTGGCTCGTGTGACTAAGGAACCAAATTTAAAATTTCACTTAATATGAATAACTTTAAAATTTACAACACATTTATAACAACAACATCATACTCAACAGTGAAAACCTGAAAGCATTCCCTCTAAGATCAGGAACAAGACAAGGATGCCCACTCTCACATTTTTATTCAAAATTGTTCTGGCCAAAAAGCACAAGAAAAGAAGCTCAACATTACTAATTATTAGAGAAGTGCAAATCAAAACTACAATGAGGTACCACCTCACACTGGATCAGATGGCCATCATCAAAATGTGATGGATCAGAATGGCCATCATCAAAATGTCTGCAAATAATAAATGCTGGAGAGGGTGTGGAGAAAGAGGAAATCTCCTACACTGTTGGTGGGAATTTAACTGATGCAGCCACTATGAGAACAGTATGGAGATTCTTTAAAAAACCCAACATAAAGCTTCCATATGATCCAGAAGGGCTTCCCTGGTGGCTCAGCTGGTAAAGAATCCACCTGTAATGTGGGAGACCTGGGTTCGATCCCTGGGTTGGGAAGATCCCCTGGAGAAGGGAGTGGCTATCCACTCCAGTATTCTGGCCTTGAGAATTCCATGGACTGTATATTCCATGGGGTCACAAAGAGTCGGACATGACTGAGTGGCTTTCACTTTCACATGATCCAGGAATCCACTCCTGGGTACATACCCAGAAACAATTAAAACTCTAATTTGAAAAGATACATGCATGCCAATGTTCACATCAGTACTAACGAGGATAGTCAAGACATGGAAACAACCAAATGCCTATCAACAGATGATTTGCTTAAGAAAATATGGTAGTACACACACACATGCACACACAATGGAATTTTACTCAGCCATGAAAAAGAATAAAATAATGCCTTTGCAGCCATGATTTAAGAAAATATGATATGTACATATACATATATATACACAAACACATATATGTACACAATGGAATATTACTCAGCCATGAAAAAGAATAAAATAATGCCATTTGCAGCCATATAGATAGACCTAGAGATTATCCTACTAAATGAAGTAAGTCAGACAGATAAAGACAAATATCATGTGATATCTCTTTTTGTGGAATCCAAAAAATGATACAAGTGAACTTATTTACAAAACAGAAGTAGACTCACAGAGGTAGAAAGCAAATTTATGGTTACCAAGGGGGAAAGGGGTAAAAGGATAAATCAGGAATTTGGGATTAACAGATATACATTATTACATATAAAATAGATAAAAGCAAAGACCTACTGTATAGCATATGGAACTATATTCAGTATCTTGTAATAACCTATAAAGAAAAAGAATCTGAAAAAATATATGTATATAAAACTCAATCACTTTGCTGTATACCTGAAACATTGTAAATCAACTATACTTCAATTTTTAAAAGGACAAAAAAGTTAGTGAAAAAATGCAATTTAACTACCTTATGTGTCTAGTAGCTATCATACTGGACAGTGCAGCCGTAGACACCCTGAATAGGCCTCTGGCAGCTGTTCTGGATCCCTTGGGATCTTCTCTGGCCCCTTCCCTGGGCATCTACATTATCACTCTGGGAACACATGTTCACATTCAAGGTTTTTAACTACAGGTATGCAACTTTCCTCAGCCATGGAAGAGGAACATGCTGTTAGTCCCTGATGTTCCAGACTCTTCCATATCTATGAAATGTTCACTATCCAGCACCACCCACCAGTGGTTCTGACCCAGGGATGGGCTGCAAAGAGTTAACCCTGGAACATTCTTCTGCTGTAGTCTACTGGGTTAGGGATGGCACTGTTCCCTCCTTCCTCATGTGGCTGAGGCTTCTCTTACAAGATGCTGTATCCTCCTCCTCCCTGAGATCACATCCATTCTTTCCCCTTTCCAGGACCATCAGATGGATGAGGTACAGAGAGAGAAAACAGCTTAACCACAAGGGAAGGCTATCATATCGGCATTCCAATACATGTCCTTCATAGGACTGCTGCATTAACTTGGCTTGTATAAGATAGAAGCTGGACTATGCTCAGATTCAAGGCACATTTGTTGAGTACCTAAAGTTTTAAGCCCTCAACCCACTGCTAGAAAGGACTCACTCTCCCTCTTCTCTCCCTCTCCTCAAGCTGACAAATACAGCTCCTAATTACCCCTTTGAATCTGCTTTGGTAGCTTTAGAAGAAATACTTGCAACATAAGAAGCATGCAGTTTTCTTGAATAACTTACATTTTTCTAAACTATTACCTTTATATAGCATTTATAGCTGATATAGCACTTATCACCTGTCAAACTTGATTACTTAATTAACTAATTTCCTGTTTCCACGTTCAGAATATAGGCTACACGAGAGCAGAAATTCTTTGGTTCACTGCTGTAGTGTACAAAATTGCACCTGAGAGAAGGTAGGTGCTCAAATATTTCTGAGTAAACAAAAACATGTGGGTTATACCTGATAGGATGCCTTTGATATTTAAAAACAAAACACCTTCCACACCAGTGGTGAAGATGGAGATGGAGCAGGCTAAAGAAGTTGAAGGCTGTAGAGAATCCTTCTTCACAGCCTTGGTAGGGATAGTGAGCGGTAAAAATTGTAAAACAACATGGAATCTCACCTGCATCACAGATTAAAAATCCACACCTTTGAGAAGTTAAATGATGACCCATTGTTGGTGGAGAAGATACATAAATTCACATGCCCTGCTTTCCGTATTTCAAGTGTTCATCCATTCTTTACTTGACTGTAACTACTGTGCTGGCTGTGCTGTGCTTAGTCACTCGGTCGTGTCCGACTCTTTGTGACCCCATGGACTGTAGCCCACCAGGCTCCTCTGTTCATGGGGACTCTCCAGGCAAGAATACTGGAGTGGGTTGCCATGCTCTTCTGCAGCAGATCTTCCCCATTTAGGGATCGAACCCAGGTCTTCTACATTGCCAGGGGATTCTTTACCATCTGAGCCATGAGGGAAGCCCCAAAATACTGGAGTGGGTAGCCTATCCCTTCTTCAGGGGAATCTTCCCGACCCAGGAGTCAAACTGGAGTCTCCTGCATTGCAGGCAGGTTCTTTACCAGTTGGGTTACCAGAGAAACCCTACAACTACTGAACCTGAGATTAACTTCTGAAGCTCATTTATTTGCCTAAAATTTCAAGTTATCAACTTCTGGATGTGTCTTTATTCTTTTAGTAGAAAAATTAGGTGGTGGAGATTACTTAAGTTTTTCTTTGAAATCAACTGGAATCTTTTCTTAATTATGTTTTGCCTTAGCATCTTTCAGCTGCAAAATATCTTTAACTAGGCTTCTTAGTTAAAAAAAAATAAAGGGCTACTTGCAAATAAACTTTCTGAAGGTTTATTTCAAATGAAATAATGTATAGAAAAGTATATCATAAACATGAAGTATTCTGCATTAGTAAGCCTTTGCAACACTATTGTCTTTATCAGCAATCCTGAAAAAAATACTTTGCAATAAAGTTTTCTTTCTCACCTTACAAAGAGTGTAAAATTATGTAAGATTTTGGAAATCACCTAACATTTAGTTCCTTAATGAAAATAGCATAGATTTCCCATTCTGTTGAAGTGATAGGAATCTCTACAACCTCATCAGATAAAAATCCCATTCCTTTTTCTCCCCAGTCCTTGGCAACCACCATCCTGCTTTCTGCTTCTATGAGCTGGACTATTTTAGATTCTGCCTGTAAGTGAGATCATGTAGTATTTGTCTTTTGTACTTGGCTTATTTTACTTAACATAATGTCTTTAAGGTTCATCCATGTTGACTCAAATGGCAGGATTTTTTCTTTTTTAAGACAGAATAATATTCCATTGCATGTTGTATACTACATTTTCTTCATCTGTTATTGAGCATTTAGATTGTTTCCATATCTTGTTAATAATGTTACAATGAGCTTGAGAGTGCAGATAGATATCTCTTCCAGATCCTGGTTTTATTTCCTTTGCCTATATACCCATAATTCCACCTATATTTTAAGAAAAAGAACTGAAGAAAAGGCTTTTCTTAAATTTTCATCATTACTTGCCACTTTTTCTGCTCTCCAGTGATGAGTGTGCTTCTAGCAGAGAAAGACTGAATGAGTAGAAATGAGTCAGTCGTTGACAGAGGAGTGCACGACATGATGCCTGGTCCATTGTTCCTTCACATCATCATCGTGGATAAATGGAAGGTTAGCTGCATCCAGAGAAATGTATCACAGGGATCACTTTCTTGTCTGTCAGGCACAGAGACATCCAGAACAATCNGACAGAGGAGTGCATGACATGATGCCTGGTCCATTGTTCCTTCACATCATCATCGTGGATAAATGGAAGGTTAGCTGCATCCAGAGAAATGTATCACAGGGATCACTTTCTTGTCTGTCAGGCACAGAGACATCCAGAACAATCACCACCTGTGTTTGAAGTCTGATTCTCTGGGGCAGAGCCGTGCTGAAGATAAAATACAGTCAGGTAAACATGCCCAGTGTTAGTTCTCCTGGAAGCCCTCCTTCTGAGACTGCTTATTTATTTAGGGGATTTGGGTTCCAAGAACCACACCTCATTTCACATTTCTTTATTTGCATGTTCTGTAATTTTTTTAAAGAGTGTGTTAAGATAATAAATGGTATTAAGATAACAACTGCCATCCTTTATGATGTGTTAATGAGCCAGGTATTTAATATATATTTTCTCATTTTATCTTTCAGAGACTCCTTTATGGTAATTACTATTATTTCACTTTATAGGAAACAAACTAAAGTTGGGAGAGATTACAAACTTGTCCAACAGTTCAGTCCACCGTATTGCCTCTGTAGTTGCAATTTTTTTAGCCTACCATTTTGAAACAAAACAGCTTCCTTATACTGCAATAGAACTGTGCTTACTGTTTCCTTCTGCTTCCAGAGCCAAGAGTATAACTTTTCTCTGAATGCAATGACTGTCCATTTATCCACACACTGATTATACTCAAGGACAATACATCATTTGATATACTGTTGGTCTATTTTTATAAATTTTGATGTTTTCTTTTTTTTAAGCATATTAAAGCCATAATTATTTTTTTTCTGGCTCGCTCAATTCAAGTAAAAACTTGCCAAACTGCAATTTTTTTCTCTACTTTGCAACAGAACTATGAAACTCTTATCAAGATCCGAGCCTTTGCATTTTGTTCACCAAACTATGATTTCATTGGTGTTGGAATGAAGGAGTAATTAAGGCAAAGAAATAAAGGATTAGAACCAGGAGGAACATCTCTGGTACTTGTCCACTGCCCCTTCCTTCACCCCCAGAAAGGAGAAAGACTAGGCTCTGTCTAAAAGAGAGGGGAGATGCCCAGTAACCCGGGTTATTTGTTAGAAAGCCACACATTGTAGCATTTAAGAAATATTCATTTAAGGGCATTTATTTTTAAATATTTTCAAATAAAACTTACTATTTAAAAATGTGAGGCAGAGGAATAGGACGGGGAGACCACTTTCTCCCCCACAAATTCATCAAAAGAACATTTAAACACTGAGAAAATTCTACAAAACAACTTCTGAATGCCGGCAGATGACATCAGGCACCCAGAAAAGCAGCCCATTGTCTTCGAAAAGAGATGTTTTATCAACGGTGTTGTATAGAAGGAGAAGTCTTGAGACTACTGTAAAAATAAGTGTGAAAACCAGAAGCAGGAGGCTTACGTCCAAATCCTGAGAACATCAGAGAACTCCTGACTCCAGGGAACATTAATCAATAGGAGTTCATCAAACGCCTCCATACCTACACTGAAACCAAGCACCACCCGAGGGCCAACAAGCTCCAGAGCAAGACATACCACGCAAATTCTCCAGCAACACAGGAACACACCCCTGAGCTTCAATATACAAGCTGCCCAAAGTTACTCCAAGACTATTGACATCTCATAACTCATTACTGGACAGTTCATTGCACTCCGGAGAGAAGAAATCCAGCTCCAACCACCAGAACACCGACACAAGCTTCCCTAACCAAGAAACCTTGACAAGCCACCCGTACAACCCCACCCACAGCAAGGAAACTCCACAATAAAGAGAACTCCACAGACTGCCAGAATACAGAAAGGCCACCCCAAACACAGCAATATAAACACGATGAAGAGGCAGAGGAATACCCAGCAGGTAATGAACAGGATAAATGCCCACCAAACCAAACAACAGAGGAAGATATAGGGAATCTACCTGATGAAGAATTCCAAATGATGATAGTGAAAATGATCCAAAATCTTGAAATCAAAATGGAATCAGAGATAAATAGCCTGGAGACAAGGACTGAGAAGATGCAAGAAAGGTTTAACAAGGACCTGGAAGAAATAAAAAAGAGTCAATGTATAATGAATAATGCAGTAAATGAGATAAAAAAACACTCTGGAGGCAACAAATAGTAGAATAACAGAGGCAAAAGATAGGATTAGTGACGTAGAAGATAGAATGGTAGAAATAAATGAATCAGAGAGGAAAAAAGAAAAATGAATTAAAAGAAATGAGGACAATCTCAGAGACCTCCAGGACAATATGAAACACTCCAACATTCGAATCATAGGAGTTCCAGAAGAAGAAGACAAAAAGAAAGACCATGAGAAAATACTTGAGGAGATAATAGTTGAAAACTTCCCTAAAATGGGGAAGGAAATAATCACCCAAGTCCAAGAAACCCAGAGAGTCCCAAACAGGATAAACCCAAGGTGAAACACCCCAAGACACATATTAATCAAATTAACAAAGATCAAACACAAAGAACAAATATTAAAAGCAGCAAGGGAAAAACAACAAATAACACACAAGGGGATTCCCGTAAGGATAACAGCTGATCTTTCGATAGAAACTCTTCAGGCCAGGAGGGAATGGCAAGACATACTCAAAGTGATGAAAGAAAATAACCCACAGCCCAGAATACTGTACCCAGCAAGGATCTCATTCAAATAAGAAGGAAAAATCAAAATCTTTACAGACAAGCAAAAGCTGAGAGAATTCAGCACCTCCAAACCAGCTCTCCAACAAATGCTAAAGGATATTCTCTAGACAGGAAACACAAAAAGGGGGTATAAACTTGAACCCAAAACAATAAAGTAAATGGCAACAGGATCATACTTATCAATAATTACCTTAAACGTAAATGGGTTGAATGCCCCAACCAAAAGACAAAGACTGGCTGAATGGATACAAAAACAAGACCCCTATATATGCTGCCTACAAAANAAACTTGAACCCAAAACAATAAAGTAAATGGCAACAGGATCATACTTATCAATAATTACCTTAAACGTAAATGGGTTGAATGCCCCAACCAAAAGACAAGGACTGGCTGAATGGATACAAAAACAAGATCCCTATATATGTTGTCTACAAGAGATCCACCTCAAAACAAGGGATACATACAGGCTGAAAGTGAAGGGCTAGAAAAAGATATTCCACGCAAATAGAGACCAAAAGAAAGCAGGAGTAGCAATACTCATATCAGATAAAATAGACTTTAAAACAAAGGCTGTGAAAAGAGACAAAGAAGGACACTGTATAATGATCAAAGGATCAATCCAAGAAGAAGATATAACAATTATAAATATATATGCACCCAACATAGGAGCACCACAGTATGTGAGACAAATGCTAACAAGTATGAAAGGGAAATTAACAATAACACAATAATAGTGGGAGACTTTAATACCCCACTAACACCTGTGGATAGATCAACTAAACAGAAGATTAACAAGGAAACACAAACTTTAAATGGTACAATAGACCAGTTAGACCGAATTGATATTTATAGGACATTTCACCCCAAAACAATGAATTTCACCTTTTTCTCAAGCACACACGGAACATTCTCCAGGATAGATCATATCCTGGGCCATAAATCTAGCCTTGGTAAATTCAAAAAAAAATTGAAATCATTCCAAGCATCTTTTCTGACCATAGTGCAGTAAGATTAGATCTCAATTACAGGAGAAAAACCATTAAAAATTCCAACATATGGAGGCTGAACAACACACTTCTGAATAACCAACAAATCACAGAAGAAATAAAAAAGAAATCAAAATATGCATAGAAATGAATGAAAATGAAAACATAACAATGATAGAAATGAATGAAAATGAAAACACACAACCCCAAACCTATGGGACACTGTAAAAGCAGTGCTAAGGGGAAAGTTCATAGCAATACAGGCATACCTCAAGAAACAAGAAAAAAGTCAAATAAATAACCTAACTGTACACCTAAAGCAACTAGAAAAGGAAGAAATGAAGAGCCCCAGGGGTAGTAGAAGGAAAGAAATCTTTAAAATTAGGGCAGAAATAAATGCAAAAGAAACAAAAGAGACCATAGCAAAAATCACCAAAGGCAAAAGCTGGTTCTTTGAAAGGATAAATAAAATTGACAAGCCACTAGTCAGACTCATCAAGAAACAAAGGGAGAAAAATCAAATCAATAAAACTAGAAATGAAAATGGAGAGATCACAACAGACAATACAGGAATACAAAGGATCATAAGAGACTACTATCAGCAATTATATGCCAATAAAATGGACAATGTGGAAGAAATGGACAAATTCTTAGAAAAGTACAACTTTCCAAAACTGAACCAGGAAGAAATAGAAAATCTTAACAGACCTATCACAAGCACAGAAATTGAAACTGTAATCAGAAATCTTCCAGCAAACAAAAGCCCAGGTCCAGATGGCTTCATAGCTGAATTCTACCAAAATTTTAGAGAAGAGTTAACACCTATCCTACTCAAACTCTTTCAGAAAATTGCAGAGGAAGGTAAACTTCCAAACATTCTATGAGGCCACCATCACCCTAATACCAAAATCTGACAAAGATGCCACAAAAAAGAAAAACTACAGGTCAATATCACTGATGAACATAGATGCAAAAATTCTTAACAAAATTCTAGCAATCAGAATCCAACAACACATTAAAAAGATCATACACCATGACCAAGTGGGCTTTATCCCAGGGATGCAAGGATTCTTCAATATCCACAGATCAATCAATGTAATACATCACATTAACAAATTGAAAAATAAAAGCCATGTGATTATCTCAATAGATGCAGAGAAAGCCTTTGACAAAATTGAACATCCATTTATGATTAAAAAAAAAAAAAAAAAACTCTCCAGAAAGCAGGCGTAGAAAGAACATACCTCAACATAACAAAAGCTATATGTTTATCACACAGCAAACATTATCTTCAATGGTGAAAAATTGAAAGCATTTCCCCTAGAGTTAGGAACAAGACAAGTAGTCACCACTACTATTCAACATAGTTTTGGAAGTTTTAGCCACAGCAATCAGAGAAGAAAAAGAAATAAAAGGAATCCATATTGCAAAAGTAAAACTCTCACTGTTTGCAGATGACATGATCCTCTACATAGAAAACCCTAAAGACTCCACCAGAAAATTACTAGAGCTAATCAATGAATATAGTAAAGTTGCAGGATATAAAATCAACACACAGAAATCCCTTGCATTCCTATATACTAATAATGAGAAAGTAGAAAAAGAAATTAAGGAAACAATTCCATTCACCATTGCAACGAAAAGAATAAAATACTTAGGAATATATCTACCTAAAGAAACTAAAGACCTATATATGGAAAACTATAAAACACTGATGAAAGAAATCAAAGAGGACACTAATAGATGGAGAAATATACCGTGTTCATGGATCGGAAGAATCAATATAGTGAAAATGAGTATACTACCCAAAGCAATCTACAGATTCAATGCAATCCCTATCAAGCTACCAGCGGTATTTTTCACAGAACTAGAACAAATAATTTCAAGATTTGTATGGAAATACAAAAAACCTCGAATAGCCAAAGCAATCTTGAGAAAGAAGAATGGAACTGGAGGAATCAACCTGCCTGACTTCAGGCTCTACTACAAAGCCACAGTCATCAAGACAGTATGGTACTGGCACAAAGACAGAAATATAGATCAATGGAACAAAATAGAAAGCCCAGAGATAAATCCACACACCTATGGACACCTTATCTTCGACAAAGGAGGCAAGAATATACAATGGAGTAAAGACAATCTCTTTAACAAGTGGTGCTGGGAAAACTGGTCAACCACTTGTAGAAGAATGAAACTAGATCACTTTCTAACACCACACACAAAAATAAACTCAAAATGGATTAAAGATCTAAACGTAAGACCAGAAACTATAAAACTCCTAGAGGAGAACATAGGCAAAACACTTTCCGACATAAATCACAGCAGGATCCTCTATGATCCACCTCCCAGAATACTGGAAATAAAAGCAAAAATAAACAAATGGGATCTAATTAAAATTAAAAGCTTCTGCACAACAAAGGAAACTATAAGCAAGGTAAAAAGACAGCCTTCTGAATGGGAGAAAACAATAGCAAATGAAGCAACTGACAAACAACTAATCTCAAAAATATACAAGCAACTCATGCAGCTCAATTCCAGAAAAATAAACGACCCAATCAAAAAATGGGCCAAAGAACTAAACAGACATTTCTCCAAAGAAGACATACGGATGGCTAACAAACACATGAAAAGATGCTCAACATCACTCATTATCAGAGAAATGCAAATCAAGACCACAATGAGGTACCATTTCACACCAGTCAGAATGGCTGCGATCCAAAAGTCTACAAGCAATAAATGCTGGAGAGGGTGTGGAGAAAAGGGAACCCTCTTACACTGTTGGTGGGAATGCAAACTAGTACAGCCACTATGGAGAACAGTGTGGAGATTCCTTAAAAAACTGGAAATAGAACTGCCTTAGTAGTTAGTTAAGTCGCTCAGTCATGTCCGACTCTTTGCAACCCCGTGGACTGTAGCCCACCAGGCTTCTCCATCCATGGGATTCTCCAGGCAAGAATACTGGAGTGGGTTGCCATTTCCTTTTATGACACAGCAATCCCACTGCTAGGCATACACACTGAGGAAACCAGAATTGAAAGAAACACGTGTACCCCAATGTTCATTGCAGCACTGTTTATAATAGCCAGGACATGGAAGCAACCTAGATGTCCTTCAGCAGATGAATGAATAAGAAAGTTGTGGTACGTATACACAATGGAGTATTACTCAGCAATTAAAAAGAATACATTTGAATCAGTTCTAATGAGGTGGATGAAACTGGAGCCTATTATACAGAGTGAAGTAAGCCAGAAAGAAAAACAGCAATACAGTATACTAATGCATATAGGTGGAATTTAGAAAGATGGTAATGATAACCCTGTATGCGAGACAGCAAGAGAGACACAGAGTATGGAACAGTCTTTTGAACTCTGTGGGAGAGGGAGAGGGTGGGATGATTTGGGAGAATGGCATTGGAACATGTATAATATCATATCAGAAATGAATTGCCAGTCTAGGATCGATGCAGGATACAGGATGCTTGGGGCTGGTGCACTAGGATGACCCAGAGGGATGGTACGGGGAGGGAGCTGGGAGGAGGGTTCAGGATTGGGAACATGTGTACACCTGTGGTGGATTCATGTTGATGTATGGCAAAACCAATACAATATTGTAAAGTAATTAGCGTCCAATTAAAATTAAAAAAAAAATGTCGTATACCATGCATGTGTCCTTTTTTAAATGTTGATTTGCTGTATTGTTACATCCCAATTTGGTTAGAGAATAAGAATCAAGTATTTCTAGCAAAATATATGCATAGACATATTCTCATAATAGAAATTACAGAATATAACAAAATTTGGGGAAATGCTGATATTGATATCAAGTTTGATAAGCTTAGGAACTACTTATGTCAATTCTTTAGTGTTTAACGGAAATAGAGTCTAATTTTAGTGCTTAACAAAAAATCAAGGCTGTCAGCCAGGACATGAAAGCAACCTAAATGTCCATCAACAGAGAAATGGATAAAGAAGATGTGATATATATATATGTATATATATAATAGAATATTACTCAGTCATAAAAAGAAATAATGCAATTTGCAACAACGTGGATGAATCTAGAGATTGTCATACTGAGTGAAGTAAGTCAGACAGAGAAGTGAAAATATCATATGATATCACTTATATATGGAATCTAAAAAAATGGTATGAATGAACTTATTTACAAAACAGAAATTGAGTTACAGATGTAGAAAACAATCTTATGGCTATCAGAAGGAAAGGCAGGGGGCTAAATTGGGAGATTGGGATTGACATATACACACTGCTATTTAGAAAATAGATTTGAGGACTGTATAGCACAGGGAACTCTACTCAGTATTCTGTGATGACCCACATGGGAAAAGAATTCTAAAAAGAATGGATTTATGTATACATATAACTGATTCATTGTGCTGTATACCTGAAACTAACGTGACATTGTACATCAACTATATTCTAATAAAAATTAAACTACAGCAAAACATAGGCTGTTAAAAAACACCAAAAACTTTTGTCCTGATCTATATTCTTTGTAACAACCATGTTTTTCTTTTGCCCGAGTGCTGGGTCAGTTAAAAAAAAATCTCTGTCTAATTTTTACAGCCAATTATCTGTATTTACTAAACAAAGCATGTGCATGTGCAGGCAACATGGAAAAACCGAGTGAACTAGATATCTTTCCTAAAGTAAACAGAAAGAAGTATTGTGCAAAAGTCAACACTGGGTGAACTTTAAGGAATGAAGCTAATCTTAAATTTCAGAAATGAAGAATGTCATGAAATCATACCAATGTTTTCTTAGGTTAGTCTCCCAAGATAATATAAGACAATTGAAAATAAACGGGACCTAATAAAACTTACAGACTTTTCCAAAGCAAAGGAAACCATAACCAAAATGAAAAGACAACCTATAGAATGGGAGAAAACATTTGCAAATGATGCAGCCAACAAGGGCTTAAATTTCTAAAATATACAACCAGTGCATACAACTTGACAACAACAAAAACACAACCCAAGTGGAAAAATGCGCAGAAGAGCCAAAGAGGCATTTCTTCAAAGATGAAATACTGGTGGTCAATGGGCACATGAAAAGATGCTCAACATCACCAATTAACACAGAAATGCAAATCAAAGCAACAATGAGGATCACTTCACACCAGTCAGAATGGCCATCATTAAAAAGTCTAAATGCTGGGGAGGGTATGGATAAAAGGGAACTCTCCTACACTGTTGGTGGGAATGTAAGTTGGTTCAGCCACTGTGGAAAACAGTATAGAGGTTCCTCAGAAAACTAAAAATATAATTACCATGTGATCCAGCAATCCCATTCCTGGGCATATATCCAGAGAAAAGTTTAATTAAAAAAGATTTATGCACCTCTACATTCATAGCAGCACTATTCACAATAGCCAAGATATGGAAACAATGTAAATGTCCATTGACAGGTGAATGGATAAAGATGTGGTACATATATAAATGGAATATTACTGAGCAACAAAAAGAACAAAATCAAGCCATTTGCAGCAACAAGGATGCAACTAGAGATTGTTATACTAAGTGAAGTAAGTCAGAAAGAGAAAGACAAGTACCATATGATATGGTACAGATATAGAATCAGGGACATAGAGAATAGATTGGTATTTGCCAAGGGGAAAGGGGTGGGAGAAGGTTGGATTGGGAGTTTTGAATTAGCAGTTGCAAATTTTGTATTAATATATACAGAATGGAAAAACAACAAGCTCCTATTGTATAGCATAGGAACTATATTCATTATCCTCTGATAAACCATAATGGAAAAGAATACGAAAAAGAATATATACACATATATATATGTATGTGTGTGTGTATAACTGAGTCATGTTGCTGTACAGTAGTGAGTCATACAACATTGTAAATCAACAGTAGGTCAATAAAAATTATTTAAAGTTAAAAAAAAATGAAATGAAGAATGTCAGTTCACAAACTTATGGCACTATAGCCCAGTGAGGATTAGCCTTGGAGTAGACCCTCATGCTAAGTTGTTGGGTTTACAGGACACACAGACATGGTCCTGGTCCTCAGGAGGTAGAACTTGGACCTGAAATTCCTACATTAAGCTGGGACCTTGGAAATTCTGCACCTTTAGTGAAAGAGGATTAAATATTCAGATGACCAGTCTTAAAATGCAAAGAAGCTCGTCTCTGACAGCCGATATGGTTAGAAAAAGTTTCTAGTGAGAAACTGAAATAAAACATGATATGTGGTGTAGACACAACTTACGCTAGCCATGTGGTGCTGAAATCATTAAGACAGGGATTTAATGTAAATCTGGTCCTGAGGATACCCCTGGAGCTCCTGGCAGAAGCAAATACAAAACCACCACCTGGGGACATTTTCCTGAATCCATCTATACTGTGAAAAGTGAAATGTTAGTTGTTCAGTAGTACCTAACTCTTTATGACCCCATGGACTGTAGCCCACTAGGCTCCTCTGTCCATGGGATTTTCCAGGTGAGGTTACTGGAGTGGTTTGCTGTTTCCTTCTCCAGAGGATCTTCCCAATCCAGGCATCAAACCCAGGGCTCCTGCACTGCAGACAGGTTCTTTACTGACTGAGCTACCAGGGAACTGTACACACATAGAAAAAGCAATGTGGAGTCAAAAATTAAAATTATAGATCAAATGAAGAAACAGTCCCTTAGGAGGAAATCAGTGGACACAACAAACAGAAAGATGAGCACTGTAAGAACTTGACATAATTTAACATAATCTAAATGGTGCTATTTAAAATGATTAAGTGGAAAAATGATGGAGTAGAAATATATAGAAACAGTAGGAAACAATTTACAAAGAATAGGCAAGTTTGAAAAAGTAGCAATTAGAATATCCACAAATGAAAAAATATTCATCGGAAAAAAAGTCTCAGTGGATGGTATATCAGTTATCTATTGCCATAGTATGTTGCCTTGGGCTCGAGAGGTATGAAAGCCTGAAAGTATTAGTTGCTCAGTTGTGTTCAACTCTATGCGACCTCATGGAGCACACCAGGCTCCTCTGTCCATGGACTTCTCCAAGCAAGAATACTGGAGTGGGTAGCCATTCCCTTCTCCAGTGGATCTTCCTGACCCAGGGATTGAAACTGGGTCTCCTGCATTGCAGGTGGATTCTTTACCTTCTGAGCCACCAAGGAAGCTGAGAAGTATACAACGAGCATTTATTCCTTATGTGCCTGGAGTCAGCTGGGGCTGCCTGGGTGGCATTGTTGCCCTTGGCTGGGATTGCTCACTTATGAGGGGTCAGCTGGCTTTTGGCTGCTATAAGTTGGCCTCAGTTGGGGTGACAAGGGTGACTGGGCTCCAGTTTACATGTTTCTCTTCCTGCAGTAGACTATTAGGTATGTTCTTATGACAATGATAGAGCAAGGGCATAATAACTGACACACTGTCACTCCTGTTTCATTTTCTTGATCAAAACCATGACTCGACCAAGCCCTGAGTCAAGGTCAGGGCAGGGCGTCTCATTCGTGATGAGAGAGCATTGCATTGCACAGTCATGTGGAATAGGATATTTCAGGGAGACGTGAAGAATTGAGGACGTTACTGCAATAGATTGCAGATGAGTGAAAGAGTTTGTTAAACACACTTGAATAGAGAATGAGTGAAAAAGGAAAACCTGAAAAAAACTCTCAATTTACAGCAAGCAGAGAAGCAAAGAGATAGGATACATGAAAAAGTTAAGACATTAGAAGTACAGACTGAGATGGCCTGTCATATATCTAATAAGAGTGCCAGAGAAGACAGTACATTTAAGGAAGAAATGGTGAGAATTTTCCTGAGTTTATAACAGACCTATTTTCTCATAATTTGAAAGCATGATGGGTCCTGAGAAGAACTTTATTTTTTTTAAAGTCATACCTAAATGCATTTTAGTAAAACTTGAGAATGTGAAGAGAAAATTTCAAAGCCACAAGGAAGAATAGACAGATTACTTACTAAAATACAACCAGTTGCTGCTGCTGCTAAGTCGCTTCAGTTGTTGTCCAACTCTGTGCGACCCCATAGACGGCAGCCCACCAGGCTCCCCCGTCCCTGGGATTCTCCAGGCAAGAACACTGGAGTGGGTTGCCATTTCCTTCTCCAATGCAGGAAAGTGAAAAGTGAAAGTGAAGTCGCTCAGCCGTGTCCGACTCTTCATGACCCCATGGACTGTAGCCTACCAGGCTCCTCTGTCCATGGGATTCTCCAGGCAAAAACACTGGAGTGGGGTGCCAGTTCCTTCTCCAATGCATGATAGTGAAAAATGAAATTGAAGTCGCTCAGTCGTGTCCAACTCTTCATTACCCCATGGACTGTAGCCTACCAGGCTCCTCTGTCCACGGGATTTTCCAGGCAAGAGTACTGGAGTGGGGTGCCAGTTCCTTCTTCAAAATACAACCAGTAAATGAAAGCAAACTTTTCATCAACAACAATAGATTCCATAAGACAACAAACTACCCTATGATGATTGAGGGAAAATAGCCATCAATGTGAAATTCTATATGACACAAAAAAGTAACTACAAAATGAGGGCAAAATAAAAGGCTATGCTAAACAACTATTACCTAATGTGCTTTAGAAAAAAAAAAAAAAATCCAGGAAGAAGGAATAAGATCAGAGAAGCAACAATGATCACAGACAGTGCAGATGTGGATAATTTAAATCTTTATTAACTGAAGATACCACAATAACGAAAATAATGACTATGGCTGAGGAAGGCTTGGAAACAGAGTAGATTAAGCTCCTTCACAAGGAAAATGTGAAGGAGTAGCTAGAGTTAAAGAATTCCAAGTTTCTTGTGTTACTCAGGAGAAGACTTGAGGTATTAATTAACTGCGAATTTTGTTAAGTCAAGCATGCTTGTTAAAATATAAGGGTAATTATTAGAAGGACAGAAATAGAATATATAGCTTCAGAATCAACAGAGGAAAGTGGAGTCTACAGAGAACCTAATCATTCTATAGAAGGCAGGAAGTGAAAAGAAGCACTCTCTATCTTTCTCTCTATATATAATTAGAAACACAAAATAAGGTAGAAGAAAGGTAATCACACTGTTTGTAAATGTATTAAACTCAAAAATGCTTGGCCTCACTAACAGTCTGGGAAATGTAAAATGAAGAAAAGAGATACAATTTTATGACCATCACATTGTGAAAAGAATTAAACCGCTAATAACACCAGATTTGTTGCCAAGGATATAGGAAAATAGGTCATGTTATACACTGTTGGCACAAGTGTAACTTGGTACTTTGTAAGGCAGTGTAATAATACCTGATAAAATTGAATAGATACAAACATATGTCCAGATGTTAGAGAAACTCTCATGTGCGTACAGAAGGAGATACACATAATGATGTTAACAGGGAAAAACTGGAAGCAACCAAAAACTGTAAAGTAGAGGCAACCTATAAAAAGCAAATAGTAAAGAATATATATAGTATTCTCCTGTCTCTCTGTGTCACATATGTGTGTGTATAACATACACATATATACCTTAAAGTATATACTTATATATTATAACTACATGGGCAGGTTATATGTATATACCTTAAACTTGCCAATGACATGTGGGTAAATAAAAATATACTTATAAGTAGAAGCTATAAAATGTGCCCTACAAGGACATCCACTCAGGGTGGTGGTTACCTCTGGGGAGAAAGCAAAATTATCTAAGGATAAAGAAGGTGAAGAGGGCTTTAATAGACTCTTTTTAAAAAAAAAATCTGTATTAAGTATGGCAAAATGTTGGCAACTGTAAAATTTGTGTGGCAACTTCACAGTCATTTGTTACAGCTGTACATTTGTATATGTTTGAAAAATTTCATAATTAAAAATTTAAAGAATTCTGGCTAACATAAAATACTCAAGAGAAACACCAGCAATCATCACAGCAGAGAATGAAATTCAAAGCCAAGGAGAAGTGTTCAAAGGAATCACATTTTTGGAAAGTCATGACATTCCTAAGGTGAGGCATTAACAGAAATGTAACTGTAATCACGATTATGTACTCAAGATTTCCTACTTCTTTAGCAAAAAAATTAATGTTTAACCCAATGTATTGCACTTGGTAGTGTTAGGAGAGTGCCATAAACACGCTGTTCTCTGTCCCTCAGCTACATTCAAATTATAATCAGTCAGCTTTGACATTTCATGACTTTCTGGGCCTGGAATTCACCACCTCCACAAAGTATTAGCATTATTTTCCCATCTGAGCCCTTTTGGGCCACAGCAGTAATAACCTTGGTTTTTTTTTTGTGAGAGGTTATAACTGAACCTTCCTTGCGTTCCAAGGAAAATAACCCCCATCTCATTTCAGTGTGAGGTTTGTCAAACTCAGAGCTTCCTTCCAACTGTGAGTCTGATTTCCCAATATTCTTCATGTTTCATTTGGGGCACTTTCATCTGGTGCTGAGAATGAACATAGGCTTTAATCTCCAAGGCCCAAAGGGATTGGAATGAGCGCTGTGCTTTTTTAATGCCCTTTTCAGGGACAGCTCAGGAGCAGACCGAACTTTCTGCAAGCAGGGTGTTGAACTGGACCTAGCTTTTGGGATAAATACATGGGAAGTAGTAAGCCTGAGATGAGTTAAACTGTAAAGTGTATTTGAGGCACATTTTAAAGGTCAATTTAAATTTTGTCAATGAGGTGATTTTTAAAATCAGCATTAGGACTGGGCTGCCAATCTGATGGTAGCCACAGAGCACACACTTGTTATGGCTTGGCTTGCCCTCTGCTCCCATAGATGCCTGAAACCAACAACCCTTCCAACCAGGGTAAGATGTTGCAGAGAGATGCTCCTCACATCCCAATCTTGTGTCACCTTTAAGACATGTGGCAAATTTCCTTCTCTTGTTTATACCATTCTCTGTGGATTACTGTCTTCTTTAAGGGACACTAACACTTAAAAGGGTTTCCCTGGAGGCTCAGACGGTAAAGAATCTGCCCGCAATGTAGGAGACCATTTCTCACAACTTTGTAGTTGGACAAACCTAGGTGTGAATTCCAGTCTTAGATTAATCATTGTAGGATCTCAGGTACCTAATTTAACTTCTCTTTGCTTCAATTTCCTCACCTGAAAATAGGGAAAATAATAAGACTTATTTCAGAGGCTTGTTGTGAGGACTGAATGAGATAGTACAGAGTCTGCCCTGGCATACTGAATTAATCACAATTGTTACCAACATTCTTCTTTCCATTAATTTTCCTTGTCCTTCAGATTTCCATTCTGAGTTGAGAGTGATTATTTTGAACTTAGAGAAAAGCATTTTCACTTTACTCTTATCTGCTATTGACTAAAAATATCATGCTTTATTTCCAATGAAAGAGATTTTCTTGAATTTTTGTTTGGTATTCTGTGTCTTACATTTCCTTTTCTCTAACATCATTAAGAACAGAAACATTTGAAAAATTGAAGTCAAGCATATTCAGCAGTCAAGTGGTTTCAGTCTTAAGGGGCACTGTTCATCAAGCCACTTGAGGTACCTCTGACCTTTGCTGACTTCTCAGAGTGGCTGTTAATTCACTAAGGCATTGGTGTTGGTGTTAAGATCAGCCATTGGGGAACAGGACATTTAAGCTTTATTACACTGTGGGAGTTGTATTTCCAGTAAGAAAGGCCAAAAAAACAACCAGGGAAGTTGTAAGTCCTTTCCATTTGCAGGTTGCCAGGAGAATAAGTCTGAGAACGAATACCATTCCTTTATGTCTTTTAAGCAATGTCAGGCATGAACAAACATAGTCGGTACTTAATAGTCACTTGCTGAGTAATATGTAATGCCTCGCATGGGGAGTCACCTCAAGACAGATTGTCATGGACTAATTGTGTCCTCCCAAATTCGCATGTTGAAATCCTAAACTCCAAGGTGATGATAATAGGAGAAACTAGCTCACAAGGGTGGAGTCCCCACGAATGGGCTTAATGCCCTTGTAAAAGTGACCTCAGAGGGCTCCTCGCTCCTTTTCTACTATACAAGGATACAGGGAGATGATGTAGTCTATACCAGGAAGCAGTCTCTTACCAGACACTGGATCTGCAGGTGCCCTGACCCTGGATTTCCAGCCTCCAGAATTATGAGAAATAACTGTTTGTTTTTTTAAACCAGCCAGTCTGTAGTATTTTGCGGTAGCACCCTGAACAAACTAAGAAACAGACCCTATCAAGGATGGCTGACAATCATCAAGTCTTCCCCATCCCCCAAAAAAGTCCTGAAATTAAATGCCTATGCAACTTGAACCGTGTTCTTTTATTTATTATTTTCAGTCATTGCCCAAAGAAAAATTTGTGGCTATATATACTTTAAATATTAGAAAACATGATTCTGGAAGGAAAAGAAGATCAATGAAATTTTGTAAATCAAGAGAAATCATTTTGCTCAAGAGAAATTCAACTCTGTAGATTCCAGATGTCAGTGCTCTGTGAGTTCTGGAAAATCTGTCATTGTTTTGTATTTGTAATCTCATACACAATTACTGAAATTCACAAACCTAACCACAGTAACTCGAGCATCTCCTGGGACTGAGAACAGGCAGCTGCAGTTCTATGCTGTCCTCCTCGCCACGGTCTCATCATGGTTCAGCTTCCACTAGAGAGCTCTTCCGGTGGCCCTGCTCTTGGCAAAGTCTTCTTCATCTGCTCCCCCTCTGTGTGACCCTGCCTAGAAGAGTCTCATATCGCTCATCCAGACCGAGTATAGCATTTTAACAGAATAACGGAGGGACAAGCACTCCAAAGAGCGATACAAACCCTGTGGTGTTCCTGGCGTTTGGGCTAGGAAGTCAATTCTTATCACTTACAATGCTAACGGAGACAGTTACTTTTGAGACATATTACTAAGCTCTTTTTTCTTTTCTGTGTACATGACCGTTTTCATAGTCCATATTCCCAGCCATCTGCTGTGGGGGTGGGAATTAGAGTAGAGAATTCTATATCTATTCTTTTTCAGATTATTTCCTATTATAGTTTATTACAAGATATTGAATATAGTTCCCTGTGCTATACAGTAGGATCTTGTTGTTTACCTATGGAGTAGGGAATTCTGACGATTTGAATAGAAATTTTGAGTCCCTAGTCAGGCAATGGGAAAAAAAAAATAAGGATTTGAAAAATGTTTATGTTTTGGGGGGAAAGGTGGAGGAAGGAAAAATTGGGAGATTGAGATGGACATAAATATTCTATTATATATAAAATAGATAACTAATAAAGACCTACTGTATAGCACAGGGAACTCTTCTCAATACTCTACAATGATCTATATGGGAAAAGAATTTTAAATATTGTAGATGTATGTATGCTAGTGCTAAGTTGCTTTCAGTCGTGTCTGACTCTTTGTGACCCCATGGATTCTAGCCCACTAGGCTCCTGTGTCCATGGGATTCTCCAGGCAAGAATACTAAAATGAGTTGCCATTTCCTTCTTCAGGAGATCTTTCCAACCCAGGAATTGAACCTGTATCTTTTATGTCTCCTGCATTGGCAGGTGGGTTTTTTGCTGCTAGAGCCACCTGGGAACCCTAAAGATGTATGTGTGTGTGAAAATGAAAGTGAAAGTTGCTCATTAGTGTCCGACTCTTGCGACCCCATGGACTATACAGTCCATGGAATTCTCCAGGCCAGAATACTGGAGTGGGTAGACTTTCCCTTCTCCAGGGGATCTTCCCAACCTAGTGATCGAACCCAGCTCTACCACACTGCAGGCAGATTCTTTTTCTTTCTTTTTTTTATTTTATCTTTTAAATTTGTTTTTTAATTGAAAGATAATCACTTTATAGAATTTTGTTGTTTTCTGTTAAACCTCAACATGAATGAGCCATAGGTATACATATATCCCCTCCCTTTTGAACCTCCCTCCCATCTGCATCCCCATCCCACCCAGGCAGATTCTTTACCAGCTGAGCCAAAATGGAAGCCGAAGAATACTGGACCTATTCCTTCTCCATTGGATCTTCCTGACCCAGGTATCTAACTGGGGTCTCCTGCATTGCACATGGATTCTTTACCAACTGAACTATCAGTGTGTGTGTGTATAAATGTATATATATATATAACAAAAAATAAACTTAAAAATTAAAATGTTTATATCTCTATTGGCATACTGAAAGCTAGGTCTGCTGAACTTGACTGGAGATTGCTAGAAGCCAGGGAGAATTCAGTACATAAGGGCATTTCACATCAGACAGGGAGAAACGGTATGAAGGGGGCCTTATTTTCTAGTTATGAGAATGAGAAGGCAGGAGAAATGGAGTAAGAAGATCAGACAAGGGTCCTTTGTTTCCATCCACTGTTGTGGATAGAATTCAAGGAAGAGAGCACTATTAAATGTCTAATTAGGCATAGGTCAGCCTGAGAGCACTGGAGCAAGAGACCTGCCTCTTTTGATGTCACCCAGGGGAAGATATAGGGGATGGCCTGACAGGAGGATGCAGGATATCTCTAGAAGAAGTTCCGTATTCAACCCGGGCCATATCCAACAAGGGGTGAGTGAATTAGCAGCACGGTAGAGAGAGAAGAAGGCAATGGCACCCCACTCCAGTACTCTTGCCTGGCAAATCTCATGGACTGGGGAGCCTGTTGGGCTGCAGTCCGTGGGGTCGCTAAGAGTCGGACACGACTGAGCGACTTCCCTTTCACTTTTCACTTCCATACATTGGAGAAGGAAATGGCAACCCACTCCAGTGTTCTTGCCTGGAGAATCCCAGGGATGGGGAAGCCTGGTGGGCTGCCGTCTATGGGGTCACACAGAGTCAGACACGACTGAAGCGACTTAGCAGTAGCAGCAGAGAGAGAAGAGTCGGGAGAAACAGCCAGAGACCACACTAGGGGCTCCCCAAGCCTAGGTCTGGCAGGTAGGGTCTTGAAACTTCCTGAGTGTTCTCTTGAAGAATGCAGAGGTTCTTGGATGTTGGAGCACTGTCAGAAGCCAGGAGACTGAACAGGAAGGACACAATGGAACAGGGCTTTGAGGCTGGAGTAGAGGCCACGACTTCAGAGATGGGTGCATGATGTTCCAATAGTGCTCGATGGAACTAGCTGCATCTCAGCGGCCTCACTCAGGGACTCATAGACCAACCCAAATAGTCACAGATTCCTCACAGGGACACGGTGGACAAGGCCTGACCTGCCACCTGCCAAACGGCAAGGAACTGTGCACATGGCTCCAGAGGCCCTCCTTTTCCTTACTGCCAAGGAATCAAGTAAATTCTCCCACCCACTCTATTCAGTAGGTGTCATTTCAGATAGAAGAAGCAGACGGAGGCAGGAGATTAGAGAGACTGTGTATGTGTATCAGTCAGAGCAGGTCATCTGAATGAGACCATTTAACCAAAGACGTGAAGCTGCTACTGACTGGCAAGTTTAAAGTCACCACCCTCTGCCCCAACTTCCAGGACAGTGGGTACTGTGAGAAAGACTGGGTGGCTAATAGATAATAAGGTATATTTTCTTCACACATATGTATAAAAATATTAAGCTGCAGAACATCTATCTATACAACAAAGGAAACAGTTGTGTATTTTTAAATATCTCCTTTCTTCTAAAAAAGGTTTGAGGCAATTAAAACCTATATATTGTAAAATAAACACGTAAGGGAAGAGCCAAAAATTGAGTAAGTTTTAATTAGTAGGCATGAAGAATAAAATGATGCAGACACACTTAACATATGTGTTACAAGCTATAGAAAGCTAGTATGAGACGGGTGATATCTTGCATCTTCTCTATTCATGGAATGTCAATATGTTTGTGGAAGAAATCAGAAAAGCAGAAACTGTGCTGGTCATACCTGTATTGCCAGCACTTCCTAGACTTCTTGGAGCAGAGTGTATGCTCAGTAAATATTTGCTGAATGAATAAAAAAAATACAGGAAGCATTAGCATACAAATGGATAACAAGGCATTTTTTGAACTCTCAAGTCATCGATAGTGGGCCAAATGATGGAGTGGGGGGAGGGGTTCTGGGACGGCAGGAAGTAGGGAGACCCTGCGAGACCTGCACGTAAGTGGGAAAAAAGAAGGGAGTGGGTGTGGGGACTTAGCTGTGCTTCTCGCCTCATCTCCCCCACGCTGTGAGTTTGGTGCTGTTGTCTGTGTGTGTGTGTGATTGTTTTCTTGGGCAGAGGTGCCTTCTGTAGTTTCAGGTGAGTGAATATGACCTTCAGTGGTACCTTATGCAGCAGAGATTCAGGGCCAGGGCAGAACGGATTGTCTGGGAAGAAGGAACAAGGTACTCAGCTTGGCTTCTGCAAGGGAGGCCTAGACCGGTGGGCCCCAGGGGGCCTTTGGTCTACAATTCAACTTTATATACATATACTCGTAACTCACTGATTACCCGGAAAGAAAGAGAAGAACATGCTGTAACTTTAAACTGTGTTTCATTAAACTTGCATTGTGTGACGAATTAAGAATGGTTTTAATAACCCTACAATATCTTGTTACTAGCACAATTTGACTATTGCTTATTAAAAGTTAAGATGCCAGTTCACTAAATGTCAACATTTAAAGTACACTGCAAATAGTGTAAGTTTGTGTTTGGCTTTTCTTTACTTTTTAAAATGCCAGAATCTCAAAAAGGAAAAGCCACTAAAGGCCCTGTCTGAGATATTCTGGTGCGAATAGTAAAACCACACAGCGCTACTGTTGGCTGTCTCAATGTGATGCTTTTTCCGTCACCTCTATGCATTTCACATACTGTTCCCTGGGCCAGGAGCACAGACTTCTCATATTTAGCCCACTTCCACCCTCAGCAATATATTTTGGGATTACATCTTTCTTCAAGACTCAACCCACGTATCACATCCTCAAAGAAGCTCCCACTTCTTCCATCTTGAGTTCAAGGCCTCTCTTTTCACAGCACTTGTCATATTTACCGCTCATCTCTCTTCTCCACTAGAGTATAAATTCCTTTAGGAAAGACACCATCCATTTCACCCTTTTTGTGTTAGAATTTGGCACAGTGTCTGGCACTAGGTAGATGCCCAGCCCTTACAGCAAAGTTCTGGGAATTCCAAATTTCTGGTTATGTCCCTCCCCTGCATGATCGGAGCACAGTTTTGGAGGGTGGGTAGGTGGCACTAGTGGCAAAGAGCCTGGCTGACAATGTAGGAGACAAAAGAGATGCGGGTTCCATCTTTGAGTCAGGAAGATCCCCGGGGGAGGGCATCGCAACCCACACCAGTATTCTTGCCTGGAGAATCCCATGGACAGAGGAGTCTGGCGGGCTACAGTCCATAAGGTCGCAAAGAGTCAGAAACAACTGAAGCGACTTAGCAAGAATGCATAGTCCTAAATCTACATGAGTAAATAGCACAGATTCAGCAGAAAGTATGTCAACTGGGGAGACACATGAATGCTACCCAGTTACAGAGCAGGGCTCTGACTTCTTTTCTCCAACATTAGAGGTTTGGGGGCAAGATTAAAGCAGAGAGAAAATTTTTATTAGACTGAGAATAGGAGGCTGCTGTTACTGTGCAGGAAGACAGTTGGAAGTGAAATGCTTTGTTCCAAGCCAGGCACTGTGGAGGACGAGCTTGGTGGAGCTGATGCAGCGCCTGCTAATCTCAAAGCTGTGCTGAGTCATGGGCTCTTCCTGGCACGCGGCCTCTGCTCACAAAACACCCAGAGATGGTGTGAGTCTGCATTGTGCGTGCTTTCTAAAAACAAAAACTTTTCCTGCTCTTGTTTAGATGACTGGCCTTTTGCAATATAGGCAGTTTTGAAAAATTATTGAGGACCAATTTGTCATAAGAAAGGGCTTGAGTCTTAAGAATATTGAAAACTAGGGAAATTAAGACAACTCAGAAGACATGAATTAGTGCTCCACTTTCATAGACTGTACAAGACTATTCTGCATTCCACCCAGAGGATGAGCACTTGTGTACTGTCCTGGAGAGTTGTTATATGGGGTCCATAAATCTTTGCTGGCATTACCTGGCACAGGCAGTGATGAAATCATTAGCTGACAGGCATAGAAAACAAACTTAAGGTTGCCACAAAGGAAAGGATAAATTAGGGAAGGGATAAATTAGGAGTTTTGGATTAGCAGATACAAAGTACCATATATAAAACAGATAAACAACAAAATCCTAATGTATAGCACAGAAAAATATTTCCAATATTTTAGAATAATCTATAAATCAAAAGAATATGAGAAAGAATATATACATGTGTGTTTGTGTATAACAATCACTTTACTGTACACCAAGAACTAACACAATGTTGTAAATCAACTATAATTTTGAAAAAAGATCATTGGCTGACAGAAATTGCACTGGAAATCAACATGTCAACTGGCCTAATTAATTCACTGGAGTAATTAATTATATAGCATTTTTCTAATTAGTGAATGTTTTCACCTGTCAGAACCAGAGGTAAATGCCACACTGGAATTGGCGGTGGTAGGTGGGGGGTCCGGGGTTCCTCCTCATTATACTCAACAGTAAATTGAGAGGAGCACAGGGACTTCCCTGGTGGCTCAGATGGTAAAGCATCTGTCTACAATGCGGGAGACCTGGGTTTGAGCCCTGGGTTGGGAAGATCCCCTGGAGAAGGAAATGGCAACCCACTCCAGTACTGTTGCCTGGAAAATCCCATGGACAGAGGAGCCTGGTACATTACAGTCCATGGGGTCGCAAAGAGTCGGACACGACTGAGCGACTTCACTTCACTTCACTTCACTTCACTTCACAGAATACTAAACATAAGTGGGGGAAGTGGGCATGCTGAGTCAACACTGTCAGTGGGCATTGGGAAAGAGCAGCAAGTAGACCACTTGGAGGTAGGTCATGAGGTCAGAGATGTATGTGTTATTATAAACTACAAACAGGAACTACTGTACCAAATTACAAGCAACACACATGTGCAGGCTTATTTTGCTTCAAAGCTTTCATTACCTTCAGTTTCCTTGGGGATTTTTGGATACCCAAAGTGACAAATGTATGTTTGGTGTGGCAATGACAGGATTTAGGCTGCTACATTGGTTTCCTATTTATGGCTTTTCCTTTTCAATCAGTAAACTTTGCTAGCTGACTAAGATGGACCAAAGGAAGCCAGTATGGAATTTGAGGAGTTTNGTGACAAATGTATGTTTGGTGTGGCAATGACAGGATTTAGGCTGCTACATTGGTTTCCTATTTATGGCTTTTCCTTTTCAATCAGTAAACTTTGCTAGCTGACTAAGATGGACCAAAGGAAGCCAGTATGGAATTTGAGGAGTTTTTCACAATGATTGTCACCAGGAAGAGGAGTATCTTCTAACATGCAGACCCCAGTTAAGACATGGGCATTTGATACCTAACAAGGACATGTTGTATAGCACATAGAACTCTACTCAATACTCTGTAATGACTTGTATGGGAAAATAATCTAAATAAAAGTGGATATATGTATAACTGATTCACTCTGCTGTACACCTGAACCCAATACAACATTATAAATCAACTATCCTCCAAAAAAAAAAAAAAAAGATATGGGCATTTGATTCTCCGCTGTTATGCATATTCTTACAGAGAAATCCATGCACATTATGGAGTGCCTTGATCTGGTGCTGTTTGGGCATTTATGGACATATGAAGCTCCAGTTTGCTTGAAAGTCATGAGATTAATATTCTTGATGCTCTCACCAGCATAGAACCTCAACTGATTGCCATTGGAGCTGAGCCAAAGTGAAACAAGATGGTGAAGTTCCTCTAATGTCTTTTAGATTTTTCTGTCTGTGGAAGTATAAAGTGATAAGCAACAGCAAACATGGTGAATTCATGGATTTCTTGACAGAAATACCCTGTCTTCTGAAAATACTAGTCTGTATTTTGTTATTCTACCTTGGTTGATTTCTGACGGCTGCTTCATTGGATTTCACAGGCAGCCTTGGGTTTAGCTAAATAAAGAGTACCTGGAAACAGGTTTTGTTTAATTATCAGACCTTCTGTGTGAATTTGAACGGGCAAAGTTCAAATGAAGGGGTGTTCTGAGGTCCTAAGTTTGTGTGTTTTTCTCACTTGTGATCACAAAGAATGAAAACAAGTTGATGAGAGGTAAGATGGGGTAAGAAAACGAATGTTTGGGAACTGAAAGTTCTCACGTGTACCGGATACATTTTGAGACAACCTGGTAGATTTGTTATGGAAATCAGTGGAGGACTTGAAACCATATACAGTTGTCTTAAAGAAAATAAGTCTGTGTGCTACCCCAGACCCATACTGGACCAAGGCCAAATGTAAGGAGAATGTGCACTGGTCAACAGTTAACAAATCAACCAACCTATCCTATTAGAGAGAGAGATGCCACACCTTCAAAGGGGGCCTATCTTCTCGGGGAAATGTTGCCCTGAGAGCTGGGGTATAGTATAAAAGGCTATGTCAGGGGGAATATTTTTGAATTGATAAGGGAGTTTAGAAAGCTAAGGGGAAATTTCCATTAGCAGTTTCAGAAGAAAACAAGATGATTTTAAAAATACAAAGTCCCAGATCTCCTTGACCAACTAAATCAGATTTTCAAGGAGCTGGGTCCAGGTATCACTATTCTTTAAAGCACCGTGGGTGATTCTGATATGTAGTTAGATTTTGACTCTCTTGAGTAGATGAACTCTTATAGAGTAATGATTCACTCATTCAATTGGGAATCCAAAGGAAAAATATCCAGATAGTGAAGCTGTTTTGACAGAGTAAGTAAGACAGGAAGCAAAATAGAAACTGGAAGAGAAAGTGGATGGTGGTGTTTCTCAAACTTTAATGTGCATGAGAATCACAAAATAGTTAGCTGAAATGTAGACTTCATTAGATCTAGGGTAGGGAGTAAGATTTTGTATTTCTAACAAGTTGTCCAGGTGAATGCTGCTGACCCTGCTGGTTCATTGACCACTTTGTCCAGCAAGGGACAGTGGGTAAATGTCCTCTTGCCCTTCACCAAGAGAAGAAAGGAGATATCCTTTTGCTTTGAAGCTTATTCTGAAAGTGCACTAATGCCATGGAATATTTTATTTTTGAAATCTACTCTGATTCACTAAGAATCTGTTATCCTAAATGTCTTGGAAATTAATAGTATTTCTGCTCTACTTCCTGAACAGTTAAATTTAATTCAGCAAGTAGAATTTTTAAAGATTTAGGGATTAAAAAAAAAGATGTATATGTGCAGCTGAGTCCCTACGCAGCTCACCTGAAACTAAAGCACCGTTAATCGGCTATGCACGTGTGCTCGTTGTGTCCGACACTTTGAGACCCCATGGACTGTAGCCCACCAGGCTCCTCTGTCCATGCAATTCTCCAGGCAAACATACTGGAGTGGATTACCATTAATTAATTGGCTATACTCGAACAGAAAATAAAAAGCTTTAAAAAAAGATATATGAGAGAGCTTGCATGAGGGAATTCATATCTTTCTGGGGAGACAAAAAAATTAACATGTGAAATGCTAAAATAAATGCTTCAGGAGCGCAGTGGGGAGGAATTCATACTGACCAGAGAGGAAAGATGCTTTGAAAAGCCTTCACAGAGGATATGGTATTTGAATTTGACCTTGATGAATGAGTAGGAGGGTTTCCTTTTCTCCACACTCTCTTTATTGTTTGTAGACTTATTGTTGGTAGACTTTTTAGATGGTGGCCATTCTAACTGGTGTGAGGTGGTACCTCATTGTAGTTTTGATATGCATTTCTCTAATACCTAGTGAGGGCTTCCCTGATAGCTCAGTTGGTAAAAAATCCACCTGCAATGCAGGAGATCCCGGTTTGATTCCTGGGTCAGGAAGACCCTCGGGAGACGGGATAGGCTACCCATTCCAGTATTCTGGCCTGGACAATTCCATGGACTGTATAGTCCATGGGGTTGCAAGAGTCGGACACGACTGAGCGACTTTCACTTTCAGCATCTTTTCATGTGCCTCTTGGTCATCTGTATGTCTTCTTTGGAGAAATGTCTATGTAGGTCTCTGCCTATTTTTGAATGAGTTCGTTGTTTTGATATTGAGCTGCATGAGATGTTTGTATATTTTGGAGATTAATCTTTTAATGGGTTGTTTCATTTGCAAATATTTTCTCTCATTCTGAGGGCTATCTTTTCATCTTGTTAATGGTTTCCTTTGCTGTGCTGAAGATTTTAATTTCAATTAGGTCCCATTTGTTTATTTTTAAAATTTTCATTACTCAAGGCCATTTTACTCCAATAAAAAAAAATCTATATATATCTGAAACCATACTTTTTTTAAAAAAAAAGTGAGTAGGATTCCAGTAATTAAAAAACGGAAGGGTAGCAGAAGGCTGTTTCAGAAACAAAGGCCTAGAGCAAGGGTTCTTAACTTTGGCTTCACATCAGATCATCCCAGAAGATCTGAAACATAATCAGAGTTTAAATTAATTGGGACCTGAGCACCAGTGTTTCCTACAAAGCCCCTTGGTGATTTTAATGTACAATCAGGTTGAGGATCATCAGAGATATAGAAAGATACAAGGTTTTTTTAAGGGATTTTGAGGTATTTGGAGGGAAATGGGAGGTCTATAGAACAGAGAAGTCACAGATGGTTCTCGGTAAAGATGGCTGGATCCACTGTGGTGTAGGGTACATAATTTTTTATCACTACTAATTAAAGCAGTATATAATTATTATTGAAATAACCAAAGTCTATATAGATGATGTGCTTCATAAATATGAATGTTTGAATTAAGGTGATTTCTATAATAGCAGTCAATTCACTGTCTTGACTTCCATGTCTTGTATTACTTTTCCAAGGGAGGGATGAAAAACTGGTGGTTCAGTTTGCACTCTGTGCTGGAGGTCTAAACTGGGGCAGTGGCCACTGGCGTGAAGAGGAGGTGGTGTATTCAGCATGGTTGATGGAATCCTCAATGGCAGTGCTACTCTGAGTGTGATCCTTGGGCCAGCAACATCACACCAATGAGCAGCTTGTTTAAAAGGCAAAATCTGACACACCCAACCTGCTGAATCATATGAATGTTTGAAATAAGGTGATTTCTATAACAGCAGTCAATTCACTGTCTTGACTTCCATGTCTTGTATTACTTTTCCAAGGGAGGGATGAAAAACTGGTGGTTCAGCTTGCACTGCTGTGCTGGAGGTCTAAGCTGGGGCAGTGGCCACTGGCGTGGAGAGGAGGTGGTGTATTCAGCATGGTTGATGGAATCCTCAATGGCAACTCACACTCTGAGTGTGATCCTTGGGCCAGCAACATCACACCAATGAGCAGCTTGTTTAAAAGGCAAAATCTGACACACCCAACATTTTTTTTTTTTTCAGAAAAAGTTTTGTTCATGTTAAAAATCCTTACCTGGACTCTATGGATGAAGATGTTCTCTATCACTTGGATTTAGGAACAAAAACACACAACCTACCGGAAATGTTTGGGGATGTAAAGGTAAAATATTTCTAACTTTAGGGAAAACAATTTAATTTCCTCTGGTGATATTTCTCCTTATTTTCCTAACATAAACATTACTCTTTTGGCTAGAGAAATGTCAGAGGTCCAATAGGAACCAAAGTCATGCTCATTCTCTGAAACAATTTAGATTGTGTATGTCATAAACAATCATTTCCACCTCAACAAGACGCAAAAGTTCCCAAACTAACTCTAATGCAAACATTGTTATTTGACTTCTCCAGACCCTAGAGATAAATCTGACTTTATTGACAATCCTGCTGGGTGTTCAGAATTCATTATGACTCAGTTCACTGTTTAACATCTTTATTTATAGATGAACCTCACTAATCTTCATTTTATCAAACTATGAAATAACTCAGTAGAACTAACAATAGGATCTACCACTTCCTGAAAACAACCATTATTGAATATTTCATATTATTAAGATTTTTGTTATTTCATAAGACAATATTATGAGGAAAAATTGTGTATGGAATTTTACTAGGAAAATTGTATGTCTGTATTATTTATTTTATCTTAAATGTATATGTTAACTATAAAAGTGGCTCATGTTCATTATTTAAAATTGGAAAAATATATAAAAGAATAATGACTTTAAAAAACGCACCTAAGAAAAACTCCTACTCCTAGACATAGATGCCATCAACTTATTTTCTTTTATTTTAAAACTTTTTCATAAATAGATTTTATAATAGTTGGAATTACATAACTTTACATCTTGTGTTTTTTCATTTAACTTGATGTCATTAATATTTCCCCATATTACAATATTCTCTTTGAAACAGTTTTTATGGATGCCAAGTGCCTGTGCCATACATTATAAAATTGGCTTTCATGTTGAAGTATTTTCCATCATAAACAGCGCTCAAATGGATATTTTTGTACCTAAAATTTTTTCACATATAAGTCTATTTCTTTGAGATGATTTACAGAAGTGGTCAAAGGGAATAAACTTATTTTTAAATTAATTTTTATTGGAGTATAGTTGCTTTACAATGTTGTGTTAATTTTTGCTGTACAGAAAAGTGAATTATAAATCTATATGTATATATGAAAGTGAAAGTGAAGTCGTTCAGTCGTGTCCGACTCTTTGTGACCCCATGGACTGTAGCCTACCAGGCTCCTCCCTCCATGGGATTCTCCAGGCAAGAATACTGGAGTGGGTTGCCATTTCCTTCTTCAGGGGATCTTCCCGACCCAGGGATCGAACCCAGGTCTCCCCCATTCCAGGCAGACGCTTTAACCTCTGAGCCACCAGGGAAGCCCATATGTATATATATATGTATATATACATCCCCTCTTTTTTGGATTTCCTTCCCATTTAGGTCACCACCAAGCACTGGGTAGAGTTCCCTGTACTATATACTAGGCTCTCATTCATTATCTATTCCATATACGAACTTAAAAAAATTTTTTTTGTGCTCTAAAAGGCCTACACGGAATCACACACAGTCCCACTACTAGAGAACTGTGCAGTTTTCAGCTGACTTTTATTCACTCCTCACTCCTTTAGCAATTAAACTTGGAGAAGGCAATGGGCACCCACTCCAGTACTCTTGCCTGAAAAATCCCATGGACGGAGGAGCCTGGTGGGCTGCAGTCCATGGGGTTGCAAAGAGTCGGACTTGACTGAACGACTTCACTTTCACTTTTCACTTTCATGCATTGGAGAAGGAACTAGCCACCCACTCCAGTGTTCTTGCCTGGAGAATCCCAGGGATGGTGGAGCCTGGTGGGCTGCCATCTATGGGGTCGCACTTTAGTCACGACTGAAGTAACTTAGCAGCAGCAGCAGCAATTATAAGAACAAAAATAAAAATTCGCACATCCACTATCTCAAATCTTCACATTCCCTCTTTTAAGTGGGTATAGCAGATATTCATTTCCTCCATAAAATAAGGAAATTGAGTTCAGAGTGATCAAAGGTGGTTAGCAAGTTATGCCATATAGTGGCAGTGCTAGGACTTGTCCAGCTTCCAGGATTCTTGCCTACTGCACGAGGTGGGCTCTTTGAGTCTTCGTAACTGAGAATAGTCCATTAATTGGCCGGGGGCACTGGAGAAAGGGGAGCAAGAGGAGGAGGATGTTAGGTACATGAAGAAGGAGGAGAAGGAACGAAAGCAGGAAGAGGGAGGTGAAGAAATTAATCTATGATGCTCATTAACAGTAAGTGTTAAATTGCTTCCTCCCCTCCCATTGCTCCTTATGGCACAAGGTGTGAAGATACAGGCTGATCTGATGTGACCTGCCTGTTTCCTTACTCCCCTGCAATCAGTTGCTCCTTGCACTTTCATGGCATCCCTCCATCTTTTGCTTCATCTTTTCAATGTAACCTCTTTTCCTACTGCTGTTTCTGATATTTATGCTCCAAGAGAAATTGATCAAGGCTGTCTGTGATACTCATTAACCAGACTTTATCTGAATTCAGATGTTAGGTTTGAGGTTCATGTTTCACAATTTTTCCAGGACCCTTATATAAAGATAACTCTGATTAATTAAATGATCCATCATAATTAATAAACTAAGGTGCACATCTAATTAAAAAGACATGTTTTTGAGACAGAACATGATCTATTATTTACATATCTAGGTATCTCTCTTCTACCTGACTAGATTTTTATCAACACTCATTCTTATACTTTGTCATAACCACTATCCAATCTTAAAAATTCACAACCCACCTGGTTCTGGACCACTTCAGTGATTCTCTTTTGGATAAAAAGACATGCTCTGGTTTAGAACACATTTCTACCAGAGAACAACTCTATTGATTGGGCCATTTGGATGGGTAGGAGGCAAATGTGTGTGTGTGTGTGTAGATTGGGAAGCAAGTAATGTAGTTTCAAATAATCTGAACTGGCTGCTTAATCTATTCTTTAGAGGCAGCAGGTAAAGTCTGACATATTTATTAATGCTCTTCTCAGAAACTTGCCTCCTTCCAGTTACAGTCTTATCTTTGATCGAGAACATACTAGGTTCAGTTGCTTGACTCACTTAAATTCCAGGATAGCAATCCTAGGTAAGGAGAGAGGACATAGCCATCAGTACCTGAAAACTTATCCTTATCTTCACTGAGATGATCATTATTAATACCACTATGTTCAAAGAAAAGAAGAACTTTGAGTGTGTAAAATTTTAAAACTTAAAATTTTAAATCATTGAAATGATCTCTATTTTTTTCATTTTCTTACTGTGCTTAAAGGGCTTTGTTAGCTGCTACTTCAAAATATCAGTGGCATAATACAATGTAAGTTTGTTACTCACTCACAGTGAGTGCCAAGTGGGTTCCCCTAGGTCAGTGGGTGGCTCTCCTCCAACTGGTGATTAAGGATCCAGACTTTTTTCATCTGGTTGCTCTGTCATCTTCAAGGGGTGCCTTGCAAGGAGCGCCTGGGTGTCAACACCCATTCAGCAGACACATGGAAGACAATCTATAGGATCATCACTGGGAGATTTCTATGGGTGAGAACTGGAAGTGACGTTCACCACTTCTGTTCACATTCTAGCAGCTGGAGCTCAGGTATATGGCTTCATCTAACTGAAGAGAAGGCCGGAAAGTTACATTTAGTAGTGTACCCAGAAAGAAGGGGAAATAGCTTTGGTGAACAGCTAATGTCTTCTGTTGTACTGACTTGACTTAATCAATCATTTGAAAAATATAGTGGGGGATCTTTAGAAGCTATCTACTCAAATTCAGCCTCCAAATATATATTTTATAAAATCACTAACTGGTACTCTCCATTCTTTCCCTCGAAATTTCAAGTAATATGGAAAAGCATTATACCGCTATATAATGTGCATTTTAAGTCTTTTTACTCCTTTATTAACATGTGAAATACATATACTGAAATAGGACTAGATTAATACAACATGGCAAAGCTAAGTCTTTCAAACAGTAGGCATATTAGAAAGTGAGCTCATTCTGGCAGTCATTAGGCCAAGTCCTTAACATAGTTTTGCAATGCTTCAGACTCCTTCCCAACACATTTGTATCTCCTTTGATAAAACCAGGACAAATCATAATTGAGGAGAGCATAAATCACAGAAAGTGTCGCTTAAGGTTAATGTTGGTTGGTGGTCTTCAGTTGTATTTTACTTCTCATCAAAGCAACCAGACTGAATATTGTGTCCAGAGGTGATATTTAGTAAGTCTGATTTAGAAATAACTCTTTAAGAACAAAAATGCTTTTGTCTATGCTTATCATCTTTATGTCTCCAGAAACACTCAGAAATTCCCATTGATTACAGCAATATCTGCGTTCAAAGAAGAATTCAAACCGCAAGCTATTCCAACATCTGTTTTGGTTTTATGGTCAATATGAATAGCTGTAATTTACATTTATGGTACCACACAATGAGGTTATTTTCAAACTACTGTATTTTGTAAAAAGGAAACAACAACAACAAAAATGACCTCCTTGTACTTAGATCTTGAGCCAAGTCTTAACTATCCATACTCACAAGGGGAAAATTTCATGAATAATCAATAATAATTCAAAAACTCACCCTAGACCATGGCCTTATTCCCTTCGCTACTCAGGCTTGACGGCTACCTTTCATTACAGTTCATACCAACTTTAGGCCCCACCCGAGAGCCTTGTAAGCAGGCACAGAAAAGACAATAATGAGGATAGAAGAGAAACAGAGGGCTTGGATAAAAGGGTAATTACATCCCATAATTGAGAATGAGGGTGGCATAGAAATTATTGCTAAATGGAAACAGAATGCATCATGTAATGAGACCACCCATGATTCACAGTAAATCGTTTGTGAATTGGGCACCTAACTCTACAACCTCAGTTAGGTATTTCCTTAGGCAGATACTCTTTATCTCTGTGAGAGACCTCATCGACAGTCTTTCTGAAGCTCTGCCCAACACTGCCTGCATCAGTCAGGCAGACCAGCTGCCTTTTCCTTGCTGGATTTGAACCAGCTTCATTTGCAAAAATTATGCAAATACAGAAACACATAAACAAGCTAAAAGCAGGGCTAGGAAATTGCTCTATAATGTGAAAGATGGAAGTTACCATTTGTTGACCACTCAGAAGGTGCCTGGCTTTGTCCTCTATCACACTCAGCAAAATCCTCAAAAGAGACTGTATTTTTTTTTTCCTCTTTTGGTGATGATGATCTGAGGCACATAGAGATTACATGTATAACACTGAACAAGCTTCTTAATCAGAGACAGAATTGGAGTACAAAACCAGGCTTCTCTAACTTCAAAAGGAAGTCCTTTAACCACTGTGTTTCCGTATCTCTCTGACTTGGGGCTTCTTCAGATGCTGTGCACTTTACCACTCAGCTCAGATTCCAGAATGGCTTTGCAGCTGGTACCTTTCTGTGGACTATGCTTCACTGGGTCTCTGATACCTGCTCCATTCATCATCCCACTGCTGAGCACTGGTCCCCACAAAGCTGGCTGCTCATCCACACTACACTTAGGTCATGCCCATCCTGTCTCTGGCATCCACCTCTCCCAGCCCTGGGGCTGATGTACATCTAACAGGCTATTGCACAAGCAATTATGAGAAAATTTTATTACTGTACTTTATTAGATTTGACACTCTTGACTGCAACACATATTGTAATTTCAAAGATGTTAAAATGTGAATGAATAAGACAAAAATAAAACCAAATCACTGGAAGTGATGAAATACCATACTGAGATTTTTAGTCTACAATGATAAGGCTTGTTCCATGAGGATTTCTTCTGAATGAGAAGTTGGAAAGCCTTGTGCTTTCTTTTAAGTTTCATGTTAACATTGTGTATTTCACAATAAAAACATATGCTTGGGAGGGTGGAATCAGAAAACATATCTAAACTTGTCATTCTCCTATGGTTACTCTTATATTACTTACATTCCACGTCCTCGGTATTGCCATGTTAAGCCCACTAATGCCCAACAACAGGTTGCCTATATAAACTTAAGATGCTGATTGATATTCACTGTGACAAAAATACCCACTTGAGCAAAATCAACACTTATTTTGATTATGTGATTATCTTTTTCTTTACAAATTAAGTACATCAAACTTTTTTCTGGTTGCCTTATTTACCGGTTAATGATGCCAATTATTTAACTCATGAACATTAACCCAGAACGTCTACAGATATCCTTAAGTATGTAACTGAAAAACAAAGTAACAACATTAAAGTTGAAAGATGACCCTTGCCTTTTATCTCAGGTACTCAGGCGGGTAATTGTTTGTTTTTATTATCAGTTTGTCTGTGTTGGTGGGAGCCCCAACAGAATGAAAGCATTTGCACTGTTTATGCACAAGGAGCTCAGATTGGCGGGCAGTGAAGAGGACATCAAGGATATCTGTGCTGGGACAGACAGATATTGTATGTACAAAATTGGTCCCGTGCTCTCCATCAGTGTAAGTACTCAATAGCTGCATGTCACATAGTCATCACAAGCTAGCAAAGGAAAGTGGGACCTTCCAAATATAGGAGTTCCTGTTCCTCTTCTGTGCATTTTCACGCAGTTAAATGAAGTGTCCAGGTGTGACATTCATAGTTGGAAAAAGTCCTAGAGGCAGAAAATAGCATTCTGTGCCACTTTGGTATACTTTATTAGTTACCACTAAGCTATCCAAGTTAGGGGGAAAAGCCTTCAAAGCATACTTCCTCTCTTTAGTTTGTAACTGATTAATAAGCCACCAGCAATTTTTCTCCTCTATGTCTTATCCAACTTTGGGAATGTTGGGCTTTTAGTACACAGGGCCCAGTTTTCAGGATTACCAAAGTGGTGCCATTTAACACTATACTAAGCTTGCTGAAAAGCTGCTAATGCATTTCTATGGAGATGTGGTAAATTGCTCTCCTGTATTTAGAACATGCTAACAGCTCTGGACGCACAGTGTCCTGAGACAATATGAAAGTGGAATGACTTGCGATCTTAGGGAACACAAGGCCTCTTTCCCTCTTGGACCCAGGATAGCATACACTTAGCCAAGTGTAAATGCATGTGCACCCAGCTTGCCTTCCAAGTGGGTCTCTCTGCCATAGGGTGGTTTTCTGAAACAACAGTTCTGAGGCTGTACATATCTAGACACTGAAGGCCCCATAAGGAGACAGTTAACCATGTCAGATGACAAGGGAAGAATCTACAACAAGGTGTGACAATTCTAAGGAGCTGCATTATATATGACTTCTGCACTAGGGGACAACTACTTTTCTTCAATCACTCTGGAGGTGGAAGAATGGATGATCATGGATACAAGCTTGGACTGAAGAAGGGGAAACTATACAACACTAGTGGAACAGCCAAGCTGATCTCTCCTCTGGGGCAAAACACATGAAACCTGCTTTGGACTCAAATGGGAGAAACCATTCATTCATGTATTTGTTTATCCAACAATTATAGAATATCTACATTAGAAAAAACTGAATACCCCCTGATCTTGGCATATTTTGTTTTACTAACTTTTGTTTGACTTTTAGACTACAACTCTTTGTACTTTTTTGCACAATAAATGGGGTAGGACAAAAAGGTAAAATTTATAAAAATGAGAAACTATCATAAACAAGTAGTAAAACTTCAGATATAAAAACAGCAGTGACTGATACTGTTGGCCTGTCAGAAAAAGAACTGAAATATGTTTCATGCCCGAAGAGGTCAGCCAATTGGAAATGAGCCTCAGTAGGCAGAAAGAGGATTTCCAGTTGAGATCCCTTCTTTGAAAATTCTTCCTCTCCAAAAGCTGCTGGGGTCTGGGGGTATGTGTGTGTGTGTGTGTGTGTGTGTGTGTGTGTGTGTGTGTGAAAGAGAGAGAAAGAGAGAGAGTTCAGCAGAAATACACAAGCCCATCTGTCATTTTATCACTATGCCATATATAAAGTGATAATCATAAACCTATCAAGTATCTGATTTAGGAGGAACCTAATAGACTTCCCTGGTGGCTCAGACAGTAAAGCGTCTGCCTACAATGTGGGAGACCCGGGTTTGATCCTTGGGTTGGGAAGATCCCCTGGAGAAGCAAATGGCAACCCACTCCAGTATTCTTGCCTGGAAAATCCCATGGACAGAGGAGCCTCTTAGGCTGAAATCCATGGGTTTGCAAAGAGTCGGACACGACTGAGTGACTTCACTTTTCACTAATAGATCAAATAATGGTTCATTCTCTTCATTTACAATTGAGGAAATGAGACTTAGAGAGTTTACTCATTAGTGGCAGAGCCCAGACTAGTTAATCTTGGACATACAATTAACATAGGTTTAATTTAGGCCTCTAGGAGACTTACGATGCATTTGGAAGTCAGAACATGTTCCATGGCAACCAAAAATAGGAAGTCCAGAAGTTAAAAGTTTCTGTAGTTTAATATTCTTGATGGTGAGGAAAAGGGAACTCAGGTGAAAATATTGTGCCCATGACTGCAGTAGTTTTCCAGATTTGTTAATGAAGAATTAGTGGAAGCCATCATCTAACTGCCAAGATGCCCCTGGTGCTTTTGTGCACACAAAGTCTTTGTGCCTGAGTAGAATACTGAAGACCACCTTTGACTCTCTGGGATTATGTTAGAAATGAAATAGAAACTGATTCTAAACTTAGCTCCATATACCACAAATTCCAGCATGGAGGATCTTTCTAGAACATTATTAGAACATATTGTAAATGCCAAATGATTTGGAATGGCCAAATCCTCTAACCTGTGTTGATCTTTATTCTGTGACAATGATTCTACTCTTCCAAATGCTGAGGAAGACGGGGTTGCAATCATGATCTATAGCAACTTATTCAACAACTTAATCTCACCTACATGTTTAGTATGGGCTTCCCAGGCGGTGTTAGTGGTAAAGAACCCACCTGCCAATGCAGGAGACATAAGAGACGTGGGTATGATCCCTGGGTCAGGAAGATCCCCTGGAGGAGGGCATGGGAAGCTACCCCAGTATTCTTTCCTAGAGAATCCCAAAGACAGAGGAGCCTCGTGCGCTACAGTCCATAGGGTTGCAAAGAGTCGGACACGACTGAAGTGACTTAGCAGGCATGCACACATTTAGTATACGCTCCAATTTTTAGGTGTAGGTATAACCCATATCTCTAACTTTTTACCTTTCAGAGCTCACACAGAACTATCAGCAAATGAACATGGACACGTGAAAGCAATGAAATGGATTTACTCTTTCATTTAGTATGGTGGAAAAAGACTAAATACATGGCAACCAAATCTATATTTCCTTGAAATCAAGTCAATCTTGCAAAAAGCTCTTTTTCAAAGACTTACTGAATAGCCCAGAAATGGCACTGCCCTGACACACCAGTACACCACGCTGTCCCCACCTTCTGCTCTTGACAATGAGGGTTGAACTCAGTTTAACTGGCAGGGAGATGCCTCTCTTTGATCATCACAGATGGACCCATCTATCAGCATGTCATGTGGGCGTCAGTTAGAGCTGACTTACGTTTTTCTCCGCTTTGGCAAAGTCATAATGATTATGTAAATTTATCTGCGGGCTGTTAACTTGTAATGAAGTAAGAAAATATGTCCTGTGCGTGTATCAGTCTGCGAGATGTATAATGACTTTCCCTTTTCTCTCCACAGCATGGTATGGGCATCCCCTCCATTTCTATTATGCTTCATGAACTCATTAAATTGCTATACCATGCCCGATGCTCTGACGTTACTATCATCAGAATCGGCACATCAGGGGGAATAGGTGAGATGAACTGATTTCTATACTATTCTAATAAATTCAAGGAGTGGTTCCATGCAGAGTAACTAGCTGCCAAAGCATACCAACATACCCAGAGCCCTGCTGAAACCCAGATGGGCTGAAAAGTGTCAGGAGGCTGAGACTGAGGCAATTTGGAAATTTAAACTTAGAGAAAACTAAAGGAATTTAAAGAAATGTGTGTATATATATATATATATGTATGTATGTACATATATATGTATGTACACATATATATGTATAATCTTTCTCTTTTTACCTGCATGGAAACCTGGAGTGAGACCTCACACTGCCTATTGCCCAAATAGGCTTAGGTGTTCTTAAGGGGAAGAGTGAAACAACTGCTAGGAAATTTGTTTTGGGGATAAGAGTAAGTTTCAAGGGTTAGCATAAATTTTGAAGCTTAAAAATTTTATAGGTGACAGAAATAAGTGCCTTCAAGTGAAAAAAAATCACTAAGACTTGCTTTGTTTATCAGCTAAGTAAGAAGATGTCAATAGTTCTCAGGAAAACATTGCTTTGAGCTCATGTCAGTGACTACCCTTTACTTGGCTTGGTCTGGGTCTTTTCTACATGGACATACCAGAAGACATCAGGCCAGGCTGTTAGGGAAGAGTCGGGAGATGCTTCCAAAGTTTTTCTCAGCACCTCACCTCCTCCCTTACTCCTTGGCTGGCCAGGCCACTGGTCAGGAGCCTTGTTAATATATCTACCCTGGGTTCAGGTAAAGTTCTGAGGAGACCTTCTTTTTCAACCAGTTCCTCAGGAGCAGATCTTGTGAGAGGATGATTCTACTATGTCAAGAAATGCAAACAGAGCGGGGCATTGTAACTGAAAAGGCTGGGTTGACAGAGTGAGAGGACTGAATGGGAATTTTTTTTTTAAGCTGGGAATTATTAACAAAAATTTGGTCTTAGAATTACACAGGTGGCTAAGTCGTGCTTCACTGGAAACAGACATGTTAAAAAAAAATTATGTCCTTTCCACAGCTATGGCCCAGGAAAGTCCACCAAGACCCTCACAGATGGATTAAAGGACATCTATGGATGTTCATTTGGAAAGAGAAGGAGAATGTTAGCAATCATTGTTAGATCAGGCATTCTTCTGGATGGTTGTTTAGCCAATGTTAAGCCAAATAGGCAATAGTAGGGAATAAGGCATTTGGGGATGAAATGAATAATGTTGTTATAAAAGGTGCTCAGAATTCTTGAGTTGTGGGATACAAGGATCTGTCTGTGCAGCCCGTGCCCATGCAGTGTACCATCCTGACCGCTGAGGTTTCCCTGTGATATTAGCAAGTGTCCAGTGCGGGCAAGGTACCTTACTGACCATCCAGCTGATGGTCATGGACTCTAGGTGTTTTGCTTCAAGATGCATACATCCCTTGCAGCACAACGAAGGGCTATGAATTGTGGGAAATTAAAGCAATGTGCTGTTGTGGATAGCTATCATTTTGAAGTTCTGGTCTCATTAAGAATTCTTAGCTTATTGGTAAGATGTGTTTGTTTGTTTTGTCTTAAGAAACATTGATTTGGAGATGAAGAAGGTGCAACTTGTTTTTTTTCTCCCCTTATGTTTCCATTCTTTAAATGAGCCAACAAAACTTGATGATGATGAAGTACTTGAATAAATAGTTAATAGTACATTAGCCTTTAACTGGGATATAAATGTTCCAATGCATTTGGAACATATAAATGTTCACAATGGCATGTGAATAATTTCATTATTGATGTCCACATTTTCAGTTTCCTTCTCAGTCACTTTCTTGTCTTTAGGATATTGTAAATAATTCAAGAAGCTACTTTTTTGATTTATTTAAAAAGTATTTGACCTACCAAGGTTCTATCATCATAGTCCACTTTGGGTCTCTACCTGGATTTTCTAAATTAACCACATGTTGACCCATGTTGGAATTTATTAAGAACCGAGAAGGATATGGCTAGGCACTATGGTAAGGGTTTGTAATTTTTTTCTATACTAAGTCACATAATAAATATTTTAGGATTTGCAAGCCATATGGTTTCTGTTGCAACATCTGAACTCTGCCATTAGTGTGGAAACAATCATTAAAAATATGCAAATGAGTGAATGTGGCTGTGTTTCAATAAAACTCTATTTACAAAGATGGACTGGATCTGGCCCATGAGTTGTAGTTTGCAGATCTCTGTCTATGGCATCTCTATGGAAACGTTTCACTCATTCAATGAGTTTTTACTGAGTACTTATAATGTGTCATGGATCACAGCTTTGTTGCGGCAAAGGGGCTTGCATAACTCAGTGAAGCTATAAGCCATTCCATGCAGGGCCACCCAAGATGGACAGGTCACAGTGAAGAGTTCTGACAAAACGTGGTGCACTAGAGGAAGAAAGGGCAACCCGCTCCAGTATTCTTGCCATGAGAACGCCATGAACAGTATGAAAAAGCAAAAAGATATGACACCAGAAGATGAGCCCTCCAGTTCAGAAGGTGTTCAATATGCTACTGGGGAAGAACAGAGGGCAACTACTAATAGTTCCAGAAAGAATTAGGTGGCTGGGCCAAAGCGGAAATGACACCCAGTTGTGGATATATCTGGTGGTGAAAGTGAAGTTTCATGCTGTGAATAATAATATTGCATAGGAACCTGGAATGTTAGGTCTAAAAATCTAGGTAAACTGGATATGTTCAAGCAGGAGATGGCAAGATTGAACATCAACATCTTAGGAATCAGTGAACTATAATGGAACAGAAAGGGCGAATTTAATTCAGGTGACCATTATATCTACTACTGGGTGCAAGAATCCCTTAGAAGAAAGAGAGTAGCCCTCATAGTCAGTAAGAGTCCAAAAGGCAGTACCTGTGTGCAGCTTCAAAAACAACAGAATGATTTTGATTCATTTCTAGGCAAACCATTCAATATCACAGTAATCCAAGTCTATGCTCCAACCACTAATGGCAAAGAAGCTGGAGTTGATTGATACTGTGAAGACCTACAAGACCTTGTAGAACTAACACCAAAAAAAGATGCCTTTTTCATCATAGGGGAATTGAATGAAAAGGTAGGAAGTCAAGATACTCAGGATAACAGGCAAGTTTGGTCTTGGAGTACAAAATGAAACAGAGTAAATGCTAACAGAGTTTTTTCACAAGAAGATGCTGGTCACAGCAAACATCCTTTTCCAATAACCCAAGAGACGGCTCTACACACGGACATCATGAGATGGTCAATAATGAAATCAGATTGATTATGTTCTTTGCAGCCAAAGATGGAGAAGCTCTATGCAGTTAGCAAAAACATGACCTGGAGCTGACTGTGGCTCAGATCACTAGTTCCTTATTGCAAAATTCAGGCTTAAATTGAAAAAAAGTAGGGAGATTGACTAGGATCTCTTCAAGAAAATTGGAGATATCAAGGGAATATTTCATGCAAGGATGAAAAGTGAAAGTTGCTCAGTCATGTCTGACTCTTACTGACCCCATGGACTACAATCTGCTAGGCTCCTCTGTCCATGGAATTCTCCAGGTAAAAATACTGGAGTGGGTTGTCATTCCCTTCTCCAGAGGATCTTCCTGACCCAGGGATTGAACCTGGGTCTCCTGCATTGGAGGCAGATTCTTTACCAACTGAACCACTATGATAAAAGACAGAAATGGTAAGGACCTAACAGAAGCAGAAGAGATTAAGAAGAAGTGGCAAGAATATACAGAAGAACTATACAAAAAAGGCCTTACTGACCTAGATAATCACGATGGTGTGGTTATTCACCTAGAGCCGAACATCTAGGAATGTGAAGTCAAATGGGCCTTAGGAAGCATCACTATGAACAAAGCTAGTGGAGGTGACGGAATTCCTGCTGAGCTATTTAAAATCCTAAATGATGATGCTGTTAAAGTGCTGCACTCAGCATGTCAGCAAATTTGGAAAACTTAGTGGCCACAGGACTGGAAAATGTCAGTTTTCCTTCCAATTTGAAAGAAGAGCAATAGTAAAGAATGTTCAAATTACCATATGATTGAGCTCATTTCACATGCTAGTAAGGTTATACTCCGAATCCTTCAAGCTAGGTTTCATCAGTAGGTGAACTGAGAACTTCCAGGTTTACCAGCTGGGTTTTGAAGAGGCAGAAGAACCAGAGATCAACTTGACAACGTTCATTGGATCATGAAGAAAGCAAGATAGTTCCAGAAAAACATCTGCTTCTGCTTTATTGACTCCACTAAAGCCTTTGACTGTGTGGATCACACCAAACTGTGGAAAACTCTTAAAGAGATAGGAGTACCAGACCACTTTACCTGTCTCTTGAGAAACCTGTATGGGGGTCAAGAAACAACAGTTAGAACTGGACATAAAAGACTGGTTCCAAATTATGAAAGCAGTATGACAAGGCTGTATATTGTCACCTTGCTACTTTAACTGTTATGCAGAGTATATTATGCAAAACAGCGGGTTGGATGGATTACAAGCTATAATCAAGATTGCCAGGAGAAATATCAATAACCTCAGATATGCAGATGATGCCACTCTAAAGGCAGAAAATGAAGAGGAACTAAAGAGCCTCTTGATGAGGGTGAAAGAAGAGAGTGGAAAAGCTGGCTTGAAACTCAACATTCAAAAAATTAAGATAATGGCATCCGAGCCCATCACTTCATGGCAAATAGAAGGGAGAAAACTGGAAACAGTGTCAGATTTTATTTTCTTGGGCTCCAAAATCACTGCAGATAGTGACTGCAGCCATGAAATAAAAAGACACTTGCTCCTTGGAAAGAAAGCTGTGACAAACCTAGACAGTATATTAAAAAGCAGAGACATCACTTCACCAACAAAGGTTCATATAGTCAAAGCTATGGTTTTTCCAGTAGTCATGTATGGATGTGGGAGTTGGCCCATAAAGAAGGTTGAGGGCCAAAACTGAAGCTTTCAAATTGTGGTGCTGTTCTTTCAGCTGGAACTGCCACCTTCCAGTAAATCACAAAAATGACCAACACAAAGGGAAAGAGGAGGGGCACACACTACATGTTCCCTAGGCCTTTCAGAAAACACGGAGTTGTTCCTTTGGTCACATACATACAAATCTACAAGAAGGATGATATGGTGGATATCAAGAGAATGAGTACTGTTGAAAAAGGCATGCGCCACAAATGTTACCATGGAAAAACTGGGAGAGTCTACAATGTTACCCAGCATGATGTTAGCATCATTGTAAACAAACAAGTTAAGGGCAAGATTCTTGCCAAGAGAATTAATGTGCATATAGAGCATATTAAGCAACCGAAGAGCTGAGATAGAAGGAAGCCAAAGAGAAAGGGACTTGGGTTCAGCTGAAGCGCCAGCCTGCTCTACCCAGAAAAGTACACTTTGTGAGGACCAATGGAAAAGAACCCAAACTTCAGGAGCCCATTTTCTATGAATTCATGGCATGATGGATGTAAAAATAAAGACGTGGACTTTAAAAAAAAATTGTGGTTCTGGAGAAGACTCTTGAGAGTCACTTGAACTGCAAGGAGATCAAACCAGTCAATCCTAAAGGAAATAAATTCTGAATATTCATTGGAAGGACTGCTGCTGAAACTGAAGCTCCAGTACTTTGGCCACTGATTTGAAGAGTTGACTGATTGGAAAAGTCCTTGATGCTCGAAAAGATTGAAGCCAAAAGGAGAAAGGGGGTGGCAGAGGATGAGATGGTTAGATCACATCATCAACTCAATGGACATGAATTTGAGCAAGTTATGGGTCTTAGTGAAGGACAGAGGAACCTGGTGTGTTGCAGTCCATGGGGTTACAGAGTTGGACTCTTAGTGACTGAATAACAACGAATCTATAATATGACAGGCATAAAACTACCAAGGAGAAAACAGAGGACAAATACTGCTCTTGTCTTTATAGAGCCTATGTTTTATCAGGACAACAGACAAACAAATGAGGAATTATGAAAAGTGTAATATATCTTAGGATAGAGAGAATCTAGTGAAGAAAGTGCTGGTCGCTCAGCCATGGCCAACTGTCTGTGACCCCGTGGACTACAGCCTGCTAGGCTCCTCTGTCCATGGGATTTCCCAGGCAAGAATACTGGAGTGGATTTGCCATTTCCTTCTCCAAGATTCTTCCCAATCCAAGGATTGAACCCAGGTCTCCTGCATTGTAGGTGGATTCTTTACTGTCTGAGCCACCAGGGAAAGCCTTCCTGGGGAAATTGAATGTAATCTATCTGTGTGACCTTTTAGACCTCCCCACACCCCACTGTGAATTCAGATCTTTTGAAGGAAGTGATTTAAGCTGACACTTGAAGAATGGGTTGGAGTTAGTCTGATGAAAGTGCATGGGGGAGGATGAGAGAGTGAATCAGGCCAGGGGAATAACAGTTGGCAGAAAATGGTTTCTCAAGTCCCAGAGACTTGAGTTCCTGAGTCCCAGGAGCAAACCAGACTTTGTAGCAATGGAAGGTCAGAAAAGAGGCCTAATTTACATGGGGTGGGAGAGGGGAGGAGGGAATGGATGTGATGAAGATCAAACGGAAGAGAGGACAGTGATGTAAAGAAATTATAGTCATCAAAGAGTTGCAGAGAAGATTAAATATCAAGTAGTCACATCACTTTATGAAGACTGCTTGCTGGCAATCTCACTTAGTTTATTCCTGACCTAATTTATTCAGATTTGAGCCTGAAGGCCAATACTAATTTGCATGCCCAAGAGTCATGTTTATCTTGAAATCTAAACCCCATCACATTGTAAATGTGAATCTGGAAAGACAGCAAATGTAAATGCCTATTTGGAATGTTATTATTAATTGCATTTGGAAAAGAAAATAATTTGTCAGTTGGCAGAAAATGGTTTCTCAAGTCCCAGAGACTTGAGTTCCTGAGTCCCAGGAGCAAACCAGACTTTGTAGCAATGGAAGGTCAGAAAAGAGGCCTAATTTACATGGGGTGGGAGAGGGGAGGAGGGAATGGATGTGATGAAGATCAAACGGAAGAGAGGACAGTGATGTAAAGAAATTATAGTCATCAAAGAGTTGCAGAGAAGATTAAATATCAAGTAGTCACATCACTTTATGAAGACTGCTTGCTGGCAGTCTCACTTAGTTTATTCCTGACCTAATTTATTCAAATTTGAGCCTGAAGGCCAATACTAATTTGCATGCCCAAGAGTCATGTTTATCTTGAAATCTAAACCCATCACACTGTAAATGTGAATCTGGAAAGACAACAAATGTAAATGCCTGTTTGGAATGTTATTATTAATTGCATTTGGAAAAGAAAATAATTTAAAACTTGAAAATCCAGAGAATCATTAGCAACTAGCATTAATTAATGCTGGAAGAAGAGATTATATGTTACGTGTCACAAGTCAACTCTAAGTGAATTCTTCTGTAACCACCTATTTATTCCCACACTGCAGGGATTGCACCAGGATCTGTTGTAATAACAGACGAAGCTGTAGACTCTTTCTTTAAGCCCCGGTTTGAACAGGTAATCTTGGACAACATTGTCACCAGAAGTACTGAACTTGACAAAGAACTGGCTGAGGAAATATTCAACTGTAGCAAAGAAATTTCCAACTTCCCAACCCTCATTGGACATACGATGTGTACTTATGATTTTTATGAAGGTGAGAAGAATTTATAAACTGTGAAAGCAGCAGACAATTACCAGCAATACTTTGTTATTCAAACCTATAATTTATATTAAAAACTTCACCATAGAGAATTAATAGTTGGGGATTTAAAAAGGCACTGAAACAGCCTTTTCAACTTACTAAAGTAAAGAAATGTAAGGACATAATAAGCAGAAGAAACATACGCATAATGAATTTATTTTGAGAGTGAGTTTAATCCTCCAAGAACAAATTGGATACTCTATGCAATCAGTGATGTTAGCAAAATCTTATCTCTGTCTATACCTTTAATTTAAACTGGAGAAAGGGGATAAACTTCTATGCTTCTGCCATTTTGAGGTACATTCACCTGTACCTTGAAAAGAAGCAGGTATCCAAGAGTGGGAACCAGGAAATCAGGAGAAATACTTGGAGGAGGAAATCTTGAAGGGGTGGAATAGTCTCAGATCAGTTCTCTCCTCTCTCAGCCATGAGTAAAATGTCCTCAAATCAAGTTTAGGAACAAATTGAAGGTGACTTCAAAGTAGCAGTTCTTGCTACAAGGGGTGGGGGGCCAGGAGAAAAATCGCTCCGGGACAGACCCTGCTCATTCCACAAGAAAGAATCTAACCAGGGTTGGTACCGTTCCTTGGAGGGCATTCTAGAAATCTTGTAGTATAGCTGTGTCTGAGTATGTTCATCAAACCACATATTACTTCACTTTAAATTATTTTTCTTTTCCCTTTGGATCAAACTTAAAGTAATACATTGAATTATAAACAATTATGTATGAAGATACATTATATTATCTATACTGGTTACTTTAGGTTAGCAAACATGTTGTCACAACATATGTATTATAAAACAGGAGGTGCTTTGGGTCTGATAGGGTAAAGACTCCATCTCAGGCCACTGGCCCCTTCGTTGGGAGGATCACCAATGAGTTTAAGCCACAGCTTGCAAAGAGCACATGTAGGAGTCAATGTTTCTTTGGGCTGCACAGTATTTTTAAAGTGTGAATTATTTTGCCAACACTTATACGTTCTGGATTTTTCATATGAAAAATATCCAGATTTGGGGCTTCTTGAAATAACATAGTAACATAATATTAAAAATATAAAATAATTTATGCACGGCCGCCCTGGCAAGTCACATCTGGGGCTGCATTCATTGAAGGTGAGGTGAGGCCGCTCCCTTCCCACCAGGCACACCTTACTGACATTACCTGCTTGACTTGTGGGATGTCTGAGTTTAGATTGGTTCATTAGTGGCATTCGCAGGCAGCTACAAGGAATGCGGGAGAAGTAGGCAGAGTAGAAGTAGCATGAAAGATAAAGGAAAGGGAAAAAGGAGAGGAAAGGGAGACAAAAAAAAGAGAAATTGTGCAATATGGCTAACAGTGTATATCGGCCTCCCTGCTTCAACAGGACACCCTCGAAGGTAGGACCCGGTGAAGTCTGTTCCCAGTGCATGCGCAGTGGAGGAGTCATAGCATCTGCCTTTTCTCTGGCCCCACTAGCAGGTGCAGGTGGAATTAAGTGCTAAATAAACACTGAGAGCATCCTAAAAGGGAAAAATGTGATCACAAAAGGCTAGCGTGCAGCCTGAGGTGTGTGGCAGGGAACACGGTTGACAAATCAACTTTCTGTCTGTACCTACCGTGGTCATGATGGTCAGATGGAACTGCAATATCCAAACCACCCTCCTGATCCTCGAGTAACTTAGGATCATCACTGGGGCTTGGAGCATTTTATTCTTCCGCAGCAACCGTTTCTGCGCCATCTGCCAGTCACAGGAGCAACTTGAGATTTTCCTCAAAGGGCAGATCTTCCAGCAACCCTCCAGATCCTGCTATCCCTGGGCACAGCGCTGGCTGCTGAGGCCACTCAGTGGTTACTTGCCCCAGAGTTGGGGAGGTCAGTGCCATGGAGACCCCACTCTATGTGAGATGCTTGAGCTAGGCACAATCTTGCCTCATGTCCTCTGGTAGGATGATTCAGATGGCTAGATTTATCTTATCTGGGGTGCAGGCCCACAGGTTAGTTAGCCACAGGGCACTTGGTCTGACAGCAAGCCTCTTAGTGATGCCACAGCGACTGTAGTAGGACATCAAGTCGCTAAACATTCTCCTTTCTCTTTCAGGCCAGGGTCGACTTGATGGAGCACTGTGCTCTTTTTCCAGAGAAAAGGGTTTAGATTACTTGAAGAGAGCATATAATGCCGGCATCAGAAATATCGAAATGGAATCTACGGTGTTTGCAGCCATGTGTAGACTTTGCGGTCTAAAAGGTAAGACTTTCATGAATGCCTAGGGTCAAATTATCTTCTTTCATGAAGTTATTTTCACACTTCAGGAGAAGAAAAAGGAATTCAGCTATATATTACTTTGGCTTGAAAGCATGATTATGTCATAATATCTTCTGAGTGGGTAGGACATTATTCCTATTTTGCAAACAAAGAACCTAAACCTTAAGGGCCAAAAGTGAGTTGCCCACCATCACTAGATTGTGGGTTATGTAGTCATGACTTGACAGTAGGTTCAGTTTTCTTCATCCTAATAGTGACTGCTGTTTTTTACTACAATCGGATTTACTGAGACATGACACAAATAACATATCCCTAAAACAGTCCATCAAAGGACAAAACATCAGTGGAGCAGTGTGTTTTTAGTTAATTTACATGCATTCTTGCTTTTCCCACCCTTTTATTTTGAAAAGAAATCAAGAATACAGAAAAATTAAAAGAATAGTATAATACTTAGGTACCCTTTACCAAAATTCAAGTTTTTAGTATTTTCACATTTGGGCATATATATCTAAATATATATGTATGTGTGTGTATGCATATATATATATATATATATATACACGTCTATTTGGTTTTTTCTTCTGAATCATTATAAATAAATTACAAATATCACACCACTTAACTTTTGTACCTCAGCATCATTTCCTAAGAATAAGGATGTTCTCCTAATGTCCATAATACATAATACAATTATCAAACAAGAAAAGCTAAGAAAAGTAAAAATCATTTCATAACATCATTTAACATCCATTCCATATTTAAATTTTCTGATTTTCCTAAGAATATCTTTCAAGAGTACTTTAATCCAGTTTTGAATTAACTTTATATGCTGTATTGCTTGGTTATTGTATCTCTGTATTTTTACAACTAGAATAGTCTCCCTACTTTTCTTTTTTTCCTGGGACTGTGATTTCTTTTGAAAAGTCCAGGCTGCTATCCTGTAGCACACCCATGTTCTAGATTTGTCTGCACACGTTATTTCAAGGTTTCACTTGGGCATTTATACTGAATATTTCCTGTAAAGCAGAAGCGAAATCTAGGGGCTTGATTAGAGTCAGCTATGTGGCAAGAAGATTTCACAGTAATGTAAACTATGTACATTAGTTTCCCTTGTTCCATATCAGAGAAAGGTAAGGTGAAGATATTTCACTATCAGTAATTCTGCATCACTTGGTTCAAGTGGTAACTGCCATCTCTCTCCATTGAAAAATTAACGCTTTCTCTTTGTAAGTAACAAGTAACCTTGGGGATGATAATTTGGCATTTTGATAATTTTGATTTTCTAATTCCATCATTCCTCCTACATATATTAGCTGGTATTTTTTAAAAAGAGGTTTTCTTTTTCACACTCCTCTCTCTCTCTCTTTCTGGGGACAGGGAGTTATTGTTTTGCTCATTTTGTTCAAAGCAGTGTGTATATACAGCTTCTGTCATTATTCTTTTTGATATTCAAATTATCCCAAAATTGGCTAGGAAGAGTCTTTTCTAGGATCTTTTTTTGACATAATCCTCTTAGCTTTTAGGCCTCACTTGCATTGTCTTTGCCTCAGATCTGGAATCATACATTTCTCCAAGAAGCTCCGCTTCTTTGGGTGGAGAATGGCATTATGAAGCCAAATATGGATGTGGCATGCATTTTTATTTTGGGTGAAATTATTCCCATAGAACCACTAACCTTTGACCAATACCAAGAAAACCTATTGAAGTAAAACAATTTTCACAAGAATTAATCAATATAACAATTCTTTTTTATTTAAAATTATTTTCATACTCATCTTCTAGATTAAAAAAATCAAGCTTAACTGATGGAAAAGGTAAAGCTGCAAAGTTAGTTAAATATTATATATTAACTTGGCTATGAAAGCCTCAGATCTAAAGCTAAATAGCATCATCTAAAATAATATTTTTGAGTGGCAAGCAATCCCCAAATATGAATAATGATGTTCAAGAAAACATTGGAGCAACTTTTTTTTTTTTAAATGCCTAGTTTTATTTTTCACACGGCAATTATCTTTTTTCATAGGAGTCCATAAAAAATGTCATCTATTCAAATGTGCGTTATAGCATGCCTACTGAGTGCATGGCACAATACAAGAAGCCTGGTTTTTAAATCAGAGTTTTGGCTGATAAGATTTGTCTCAATCATTGTCTTCCTAAAGAAAGAAGAACTTTCTCCTATGCATCAGCTAGTTTCCTGAGCACCCAGGCAGTATGGACACAGCAAAGGATGACACAGAATCTCTGTCCTTGAGGAGTTCTAGAGGGGGGAGAAATAACAACAAAGAGTTATCTATAACAATATAGTAGTGTGTTAGATGCTGAGGAGCATGATGGTGAAAAAATAAGGCAGGGAAAGGGCACAGGGACAACCAAGGTAAGGAGGAAAACCATAAATTAAAATAGGGAAGGGTGCATGGAGAAGGTGCCATTTAGGAAAATGCCACATGGGTGTCTGGGCAAAGCAGTCTGGGAAATGCAATCTAAGACTGCCAAGCAGGAGCATTCAGAGCGTCTGGACACACAGGAAGCCCAGTGTGTCTGGAGGGCAGTGACAGCAGTGGAGAGGGTAGGGGATGGAGTCAATGAGGACTGTGCCGTCCCCATGAGAACTGTGACTTTCACTCTGAGCAACATGAGAAGCCATGGAGGCCTTTGAATGGAGAAGTGATGGGATCTGGCTTGCCTCTGAACAGCAGCACACTGGCTGCTGATCTGGGAAGAGCCTACTGGGGTCCATGGCAGAAGCAGGGAGAAAGGAAGGCTGATCCCATAGTCTAGGGAGATATGAACAACAGTCGAGAAAGTGGGAAGCAATCATGCTAGATATAACTTGAAAGCAAACCCTGCAAGATTTGTTGACAATGTGATGTGAATTTGGAGAGAAACACAAGAGTGAAGAGCAACTCCCAGGCTTTGGGCCTGAACAGCTGGAAGGATGGAGTTATCACAGTTGGGACAGAGAAAATTCAGTGGAGCTTTGGGGGTACTGTGAAAGTGAAAGTTGCTCAGTTGTGTCCGACTCTTTGTGACCCCCTGGACTATACAGTCCATGGAATTCTCCAGGCCAGAATACTGGAATGGGTAGCCTTTCCCTTCTCTAGGGGATCTTCCCAACCCAGGGAACGAACACAGGTCTCCCACATTGCAGGCAGATTCTTTACCAGCTGAGCCACAAGGGAAGCCCAGGAATACTGGAGTGAGTACCCTATCCCTTCTCCAGCGGATCTTCCTGACCCAGGAATTGAACAAGGGTCTCCTGCATTGCAGGCAGATTCTTTACCAACTGAGCTATCAGGGAAGTCCTGGGGGTACTGTCAGTAGGTTCAGTTCAGTTCAGTTGCTCAGTCGTGTCCGACTCTTTGCGACCCCATGAACTGCAGCACGCCAGGCCTCCCTGTCCATCACCAACTCCTGGAGTTCACTCAGGCTCACGTCCATCAAGTCCGTGATGCCATCCAGCCATCTGATTCTTGGTCGTACCCTTCTCCTCCTGCCCCCAATCCCTCCCAGCATCAGGGTCTTTTCCAATGAGTCAACTCTTCGCATGAGGTAGCCAAAGTACTGGAGTTTCAGCTTCAGCATCATTCCTTTCAAAGAAATCCCAGGGCTGATCTCCTTCAGAATAGACTGGTTGGCTCTCCATGCAGTCCAAGGGACTCTCAAGAGTCTTCTCCAACACCACAGTTCAAAAGCATCAATTGTCCAGCACTCAGCTTTTTTCGCAGTCCAACTCTCACATCCATACATGTCCACTGGAAAAACCATAGCCTTGACTAGACAGGCAAAGTAATGTCTCTGCTTTTGAATATGCTATCTAGGTTGGTCATAACTTTTCTTCCAAAGAGTAAGCATCTTTTAATTTCATGGCTGCAGTCACCATCTACAGTGATTTTGGAGCCCCCAAATATAAAGTCTGACACTGTCTCCACTCTTTTGCCATCTATTTCCCATGAAGTGATGGGACCGGATGCCATGATCTTCATTTTCTGGATGTTGAGCTTTAAGCCAACTTTTTCACTCTCCTCTTTCACTTTCATCAAGAGACTTTTAAGTTCCTCTTCACGTTCTGTCATAAGGGTGGTGTCATCTGCATATCTGAGGTTATTGATANAGAAGAAATGGAGTAGCCATCATGGTCAACAAAAGAGTCCGAAATGCAGTACTTGGATGCAATCTCAAAAATGACAGAATGATCTCTGTTCGTCTCCAAGGCAAACCATTTGATATCACAGTAATCCAAGTCTATGCCCCAACCAGTAATGCTGAAGAAGCTGAAGTTGAACGGTTCTATGAAGACCTACAAGATCTTTTAGAACTAACACCCAAAAAAGATGTCCTTTTCATTATAGGGGACTGGATGCAAAAGTAGGAAGTCAAGAAACACCTGGAGTAACAGGCAAATTTGCCCTTGGAATATGGAATGAAGCATGGTAAAGACTAATAGAATTTGGCCAAGAAAATGCACTTGTCATAGCAAACACCCTCTTCCAACAACACAAGAGAAGATTCTACACATGGACATCACCAGATGGTCAACACCGAAATCAGGTTGATTATATTCTTTGCAGCCAAAGATGGAGACGCTCTATACAGTCAACAGGAACAAGACCAGGAGCTGACTATGGCTCAGATCATGAGCTCCTTATTACCAAATTCAGACTCAAATTGAAGAAAGTAGGGAAAACCGCTAGATCATTCAGGTATGGCCTAAATCAAATCCTTTATGATTATACAGTGGAAGTGAGGAATAGATTTAAGGACCTAGATCTGATAGATAGAGTGCCTGATGAACTATGGACTTAAGTTCCTGACATTGTACAGGAGACAGGGATCAGGACCATCTGCATGGAAAAGAAATGCAAAAAAGCAAAACGGCTGTTTGGGGAGGCCTTACAAATAGCTGTGAAAAGAAGAGAAATGAAAAGCAAAGGAGAAAAGAAAGATACAAGCATCTGAATGCAGAGTTCCAAAGAATAGCAAGAAGAGATAAGAAAGCCTTCCTCAGTGATCAATGCAAAGAAATAGAGGAAAACAACAGAATAGGAAAGACTAGAGATCTCTTCAAGAAAATTAGAGATACCAAGGGAACATTTCACGCAAAGATGGGCTCAATAAAGGACAGAAATGGTATGGACCTAACAGAAGCAGAAGATATTAAGAAGAGGTGGGGGTACTGTAGTAGATGTCAAATAGAGGTTAAATAAGCAGGTGCGTTTATCAATCTTGAGTTTAGGTGTGAAGTTTGGACTGGTGAAGTAAAGAAAGAAAGTTGTAAGTTGACAACATGTAGGTAGCATTTAAAGTCCTGCAATGAATGAGATGACAAAGCAAATCAATGTAGAAACAGGTGAAAAAGTTAGGGCAGGTGAGGGAGATCTAGCAGAAACTAAGGAGAAGGGGTCAGTGCAATTGGCAGAACACTTGGAGATCTAGTGTTCCAGAACCAAAGAAGAAATCTTCAAAGAAGCAAAGACGTATAGCCCGATAATGATTTACTTGATCACGAGTAGAATTTTAATTCTAGTATTTGTCCTTATTGTCACCTAATTTTAATACACAAAGCTACAAACAAAATGTATGTGGTAATCTAAAAGCACATCTTAGAAAGAAGTTGTAGGTCACAAGAAGAGATTAATTGTAGAACCGTTACTCTAATCACAGAATGAAAGCACACACAGATCCTTGTAACATATGAGTGAAGGATGTAATTGCATCCTTGTCCTCTTTAGAAGGCCATCATTAATACCCACATTCAGGGAAGCAATAACATCTGCTTTTCTTCCACACATTATTGAGGGTGGGAGCCCTATCTGGGAGCAACTCGCCCTTCCCTGAGCAGCAGCCCAACCAGCAATGACCTACAGGAACACCTGGATTCAGATGATTTCTGCTCCAGGAAATGTTTCCTCACGTTTCTTTCTTATGGAGATAGCAAGTGGTCACTTGAGTGACCTAATATGCAAATTAGGTGACCTCCCTTTAATATGCAAATGGAGGAAAATTTGGTAACCAATTTAGTCAAACACAACATGCCAGGTCACGAACTGCTGCCCTGATGTAAGTTTGGTGATCATCATCAGTTCTTTCTTAAGAGGCAGTCAGAGAGAGTCTTAGGCTTGTGAACACTGGACCCATCTTTCTCTCTTTGAAATGTTGCCAAAACCTCAGATGCCGGGGTCCAGCCCCGGTGGATCCAGGGTGATTCGAAGGGTGGACGGCGTTGGTGAGGAAAACTTATTTATTTATTAATATTAGATTAGATTAGGAAGAAATAATATAGTAGGATAAAAGAGGCCGAATAACTTGGTTTGCATGAAATACCAATCACCACCTACGTAGGCCGCAGGCGTCTTCCCGTTCTCCCGAGGGAGAGGAGGCACTGAGGTCCCACCGGTCCGATCTTAGAAGCCCAGGCAAAATTAGCAGGCTTGGTGGGTACCTCTGCACCAGATGGGAGGCAAGGCAAGGCAAGGCAAAGTCGCTCAGTCGTGTCCGACTCTTTGCGACCCCCTGGACTGTAGCCTACCAGGCTCCTCCGTCCATGGGATTCTCCAGGCAAGAATACTGGAGTGGGTTGCCATTGCCTTCTCCAGGGGATCTTTCCGACCCAGGGATTGAACCCAGGTCTCCCGCATTGGAGGCAGATGCTTTAACCTCTGAGCCACCAGGGAAGCCCAAATTCGGCCAGAAAATAGTAAGGGAGAAAAAGAGGCTGAATAACTTGGTTTATGGGCTAAACTAATAAAACTCCAGACAAGGAGTTTGCACCATCTACGTTAGGCCACCGGCGCCCGTTTGAATATCGGAGAGTGCCCCGCCTTGGGCTCTCTCTCTCACAGATCTTAAAAGCCAGGGCAGGTAAGTAGACATGATGAGCCGCCCGCTCCAGGTGGGAATTCAGCCTGAAATTAAAGTATAAAGAGGAGACACGGGGGAAACCAGTCCAGCAACTGACCCCATCCTCTATTGTTCAGAAGGCCTTTTATACCTTTGATTGTACATAGAGATCAATGGGTAATACAAAATTATGTGGCGTCAGCAGCCCTGACTCTTATCAAAACCAGGCTTTTCTCTCTGCATACCTAATTGTATACACAAGTCTTAGGTGATTTGTTTGAATATCGGAGAGTGCCCCGCCTTGGGCTCTCTCTCTCACAGATCTTAAAAGCCAGGGCAGGTAAGTAGACATGATGAGCCGCCCGCTCCAGGTGGGAATTCAGCCTGAAATTAAAGTATAAAGAGGAGACACGGGGGAAACCAGTCCAGCAACTGACCCCATCCTCTATTGTTCAGAAGGCCTTTTATACCTTTGATTGTACATAGAGATCAATGGGTAATACAAAATTATGTGGCGTCAGCAGCCCTGACTCTTATCAAAACCAGGCTTTTCTCTCTGCATACCTAATTGTATACACAAGTCTTAGATCATTGACATCATCTTCCAGCCAAAAGGGCCAATTAACATTTTGATAAGGGTTTGTCAACCAGAAGACTTATTTGTGTTAATCTTCCCAAAGTCTGGTGCCACTCTCAGAAAGCACTAAATAAAGTTACATTCTTACATAGCAAGGACACAAGAGGAGTGCAGTGATATATAACAAAGAAAGGTAATTAACTCAAGTCTAGTGTTGCTAACATCAAAACTACTGTCTATCCTTTTCCATATCCCATTTACATTGATTAACATCCTCCCAGGTGCCTAAAAGATAAAGAATATGGAGGCCTGGCAGCAGTCATTGAGTCAACAGTGAAAACCGTCACCAATGTAATTTTTAACTCTTCAGAAAAGGTTTTGTATTTTTAAGATGCTTTTAAGCTTTGTGCCTCTCGCAGTTGGGGGCTGTAAGCAATTCACAAGCTGTAAGAGGTCTGAGGAACCTGTTAGACAAGCTAGAGAGTTATCAGAGGGCGTATAACTGAAACATCCCTTTCAAATGCAGAAGACTAAAGCCCTGAATTGACTTTTCCAGAGAATATCAGAAGAGTGGAAAAGCAGAGTACAAAGGCTGGCAGATTCTTATTCTTTGGGGGGTGGATGCTCGGGAAATTCCAGGGGGAACCCCTGAAACCTGAACATGACCTTGCATTTGCCAGGCTTCCTTCCACATGATCTTGTCACGGGCGGGATTCCTCACACTGGCTCCCGACACTCAGAGAAGTTACTGTTATGAGAGAGCTTTTGCCCTTGCCACAAGTCCTTGTGATCTTGCTCTCTCTGCCACCTGCAGGTCCCCTCCTGGGCTCTTTCCTCTCTAGCATGCTCTAGTTCCTGCCCTCTGCTGTGTTTTCCCTTTTCTGCTGCTATTGAAGCTGTTGGTAGCTGATTTCAGCCTGCCAATAGCTGTCTTCCCGGCCACTGATGCAGCCTTTTCCTTGAGCAGATCCCTTCTGGGCTGCCAACATTCACACTAAAGGTTGTATCTGTAAGTATGTAATTCTGTAGTTCTTGGGAGAATTTCTGTCTAAATTTCTTCTTGGTGACAGGGACTCTTTATTTCCATCAGACATCACTGTTTCCAAAGATGAATTCTTGGTACAGGAAGATCAACCCCTGGAAGGTCAACCACCAAGGACACAGACGAAAACCCCATGCATATGATTCTGCCGTGTTCCCATCTTTCATCTCCACTTCATTATATTCTACCCTGAATGCAGTGAAACTTGGAAAAGCTCTGTATGAGCTGGAAGAGCTTCATTCGGGGAAGGGTTGTGAGAGCCTTCACAAATGGCTGCTTTAACGTACTTATCAGGGAGGTTATATACCAATGGTAAACAACACTGGTGGAGAAGGCAATGGCACCCTACTCCAGTACTCTTGCCTGGAAAATCCCATGGACGGAGGAGCCTGGAAGGCTGCAGTCCATGGGGTCGCTAAGAGTCTGACACGATTGAGCGACTTCACTTTCACTTTTCACTTTCGTGCATTGGAGAAGGAAATGGCAACCCACTCCAGTGTTCTTGCCTGGAGAATCCCAGGGATGAGGGAGCCTGGTGGGCTGCCATCTATGGGGTCACACAGAGTCAGACACGACTGAAGTGACTTAGCAGCAACAGCAGTAACAAGCAACACTGGAAAATATGTTTCATCTGGCACCAAAAGCTCAAGACTCCCAGGCCTATTCCCATTCCCCCTCCATCTTGCTCCCACTGTCAGCAAAGACCCATTCCCCATGTATCTCCAAACGGCCTTCTCTAATGGCCTTTTTTGTTCCTTTAGTAGTACCAGATGACTGGTTTCATGCTAAGGCAATGATGCCTAATGGTTTCAGCTTATAAATGATATTTTATTTAAACATGAGTCTTCTAGAGAATCATTGTTCTCAGAGGAGTCACTCACTGAGTATGGACTAGTGCAAAAACAGATCTTTCTGCATTCACCAGGACAAGTAGGTCCTGAGACCCAGTGGACTAGCACTTCTTATCTTTACGATTCATGTAAGATCTCACTTACATTAAGGGACATAATTCTCACTTCATCAGGGACATTTTGCATGACTACCTAAACTACTCACTCCCATTCATTCTGCTTACTCACTCATTCACTTTTTCTACCTCATTTGTCTGTATCGTATTTACTACTATACCAAACTACATTTCTTGTTTCTTTATATATTAACTTACATATAATTTTGCATGTATTAATACATGAAGATACATATTTAGCATCTCTCTCCACTACAACATAAGTAGTACAAGAACATGAATGCTGTTTGTCATTTTCTTGCTATATCTTTAGCACTTAGAATAATATCTGTATATAGTTTTTCAATAAATATTTGCTAAATGAATAAAAAGAATGACTACTCAACCTCTATAGACCATAGAAGATAGCTATAACAAAGTCAACTGGTTCCTTGTTATTCAGCTACATCTAAAGGACTCTGGAATGCCTCATACTCGTCCCAGTAGGAAATGGCAAAACCTTATAAAGTTAAGCATCCTTTTGCTATAAGGTTCATATAATACTTCTGTATCGCCTAATATCTGATAGATGGACAAACTACTTGAAATGGAGCCATGGATACCTCTACGTCACTGTTGTTATCCTGATCTCATTCATTATGCTGAAAAAGAATAGTGGGAGTCCATTGTTGCTTTAACAAAGATTTAAATGAGGGAAATAGTGGTCTTCACAAAATTATTCTACCTTGAAAGGCTGAACCTTCAGAACCATGTAAACCCACTGCACAATGCTATATAAATATATTCATCTATGGCTCTATAATATTCATACATCTTTCCATCTCTTAAAACAAAATCTGCTTTAATTAAAACCCCTAACATTCTGGTTAAAGATGATATTCCTTTTGTGCTGGGAACTTGTGATAAGTATGTTCAGTTTTTATCGGTCTTTAAAAGACTTGCTGGCTGCCTTTTGACACATGCTTGCTTGCACAACAATATATGAAATCTAGTATTTATCCAAGATTAGGTTCACTTAGATCTTCTTTGTCTTTAGTTTTTGGCAGCACTCACAGTGGTTTTTCTTTAGGGTAAAGGAAGAATTCACTGTTATTTCTTTTGACATATACTGGGAGCTTTGGGGAGAAATTCAGTCTTCATAATATTACTTTACTACAGTTTGATGAAAGGGAGCAGAATCCTGACTTTAATTCCATATTATATTCATCTGCTGATTCAAGAAATGAAGGCTACTGGGCTCCGGGAACTGCGGGATGATCACTGATAGAGTAAACAAGATATTACAACAAGGATTAAAGATTATATTCAGTCTGCAGCTGGAGTATTTCTTAACTCAAAAATGGGAAAACTGGGGTTTTAAATTATTATTATACAAAAGCAAAAGGTGACCCATTGCAGTTCTTCACCCTCACAGTATCTGCTGAGAGATACTGTGGCTCAGAGAGGCTAACAACTTTCCCAAGTTCTCACACTAAATAAGAAGCAGCTGAACTGGAATTGACTTCTCTCTGACTTGAGGCCCCATGCACCATGCCCTGCTGTGTCTTCCTGGCAGCCTCCGATGGATACACAAGGTTCAGAGTCTCTATTCACAGGAAACAAAAAAATAAGTGCAGATTTGTCTATTTTATATGTAGTGAGCAGACAGTTGTGCTACTTCAGAAAGCAAAGCCCCTAAAGGCTAATCATATATCAAGATAGTGTTGAATCAAGTAAAGAAAGCATCATGTTGATACTTATTCAGTTGTAAGTATAGATATTATTTTACCAAGAAAATAAGTCAGTGTATTTGGGAAACCAGACATAAATGATAAGTAATTCATCTATTATGCTTATAAAGGTAAAATTTTTTAAAATTGTTTCTTCTTATTTTGCTGGTTTTTTACATATTTTTAATGAAAGTCAGTGTCTAGAATTTTGTCTGATTCATTTTAATTCTACTCTCCTGTCCCCTATCCTACTTCTGCCTGCCTTGTGCCAACACACTCACCCATTAGAGAATGATTTGGATCCATGGATCCAACTTTTTGTGTGATAGCCTTATCTGTGACCTGCCTCTCTCCATCTGTGACCCCAGTGAGGAATTCTCCCTGCTGGAGCCCCCAACCCCAGCACAGCAGGTTCCATCCTCTGCCCATCCTGACACAGCTCTGCTTGGAGGTCCAGCATCCAACAGAAGCACAAGTTCCCAAGATTGAACCTGGATCTCCAGGAGATGACAGCATGGTCCTCACATCAAGATAATATGAGACACAGATGCTGCAGGTGTGGGCTTGGGCGAGACCTTTGAGGTCCAACCTGTTCCTTTCTCAGAGAATAAGACTCAGAGAGTAAAAAGTGACCTGTCAAAAGAAGCACAGCTAGATCAAAACGATGATGGACTAGCCCTGATGGCTCCTGCCTCTTTGCTCCCAGTTTCTACACTACTCATAAGGTGTAAAACAGTAACATATTTATCTATTGACAGATTACCTATACTTTCCCCATTTTTTGAAAAGACATGAGCAGCAGCTTTCAATAAAAGATGAATGTATAAATAATTTAAACAAAAGTAAAGAGAATAAGAGGCATGTAGTTAAGGGAGTGAATGGGATGTTCTCAATAGCAAAGAGCTACCTGGAAGGGCAATACTAAATATAAATAGTCTGAGTTTCCTAGAAGCCAAGTTGAAAATGGAGACTCTGAGTAATACAGCACTCATTATCTTGTAAAAGAAAGCATTTGAGGTTTGTCATAAAACTTTATTCAAATATGTTAAACATAAGCGATCGGCTGTATTACATTGAGTGTCTTTAGTAACACTTTCATAAAAGATATGGGACAATTTTTGATAGAGTTAATACTAAATCTTGGTTCTAATCCAGCATTTCTTTGGGAATCTAAAGTGCTAGGGTGCAGGTATGAACATTTGTTTTCATTTGATTTAATTAGGGATAAAGATTAAAGTCTTTAAGGCAATAGTTGTCAAATATCAATGTGCAAATAATTTAACTGGTAATTTTTTTTTAAATAAAATACAGCTTAACTGTCCTTTTTTACTCCTCACTCCTAATTCTGTAAGTTTGCTATTGCTGCTGCTAAGTTGCTTCAGTCGTGTCCGTCTTTGTGCTACCCTATAGATGGCAGCCCACCAGGCTCCCCCGTCCCTGGGAGTCTCCAGGCAAGAATACTGGAGTAGGTTGCCATTTCCTTCTCCAATGCATGCATGCATGCTAAGTTGCTTCAGTCATGTCTAACTCTGTGCTACCCCTTGGACAGCAGCCCACCAGGCTCCTCTGTCTATGGGATTCTCCAGGCAAGAATACCAGAGTGGGATGCCATTTCCTTCTAAATATACAAATACTAGATTGGCCAAAATGCTTGTTCAGGTTTTCCCATAATATATGGGAAAATCCAAATGAACATTTTAACCAACCCAATATTTTATGTGTATACGCACACATGTATTTTTTTGAAGAGAGGTTCCAGTTACAGCTTTTATCAGGGGGGAAAAAAATTAACGATCAAAGAGTTGAGAATCACTGGGAGTTCCTGGTGCAGCTCTGAGTGGATTGAGCTCCATGTTGACACTGGTGTGTTCCCACCCCATTGCAGCCTGAGGTCACTTAGCTGACAACCTCCTTGGTGACAGCTAGGTAACTAAATGTCCCTCCACAGGAGCCATCCTCCCTGCCCAATATGGGGATTATAGTAGCAAAACTGTCAGGTTTAATTCTGAAAAATTGTTTTGGGTAAGTTGGTCCCTTTTAATTGCTTGTGGAAATTGTAATTTTAGATGACAAGATTATTACAAGCTGCTTGTTAATTGGTCTGTCAGCATCAAGAAAACCCCACTGAGATCACAGTGACCTGTTCTTGTCCCTCTTTGGCACTACCCATGAAATCACCGGAGAAGACATTTAGTAAAGTCAGTTCTTGCTCCTTGACAAGCACGAGTTTCCTTTTATCCCTTTGCCAAGTGAAGGATTAGAGAAGGACTTTCATCTTTTCCTTGCTACCACCAGCCCATGTCAGCCTTCATAGACTAGCTGATCATTAACTTGAAAAGCTGAGGAAGTTTCTAGCCCTTCCATTTGCTTGTTTACCTCTTGGGCCAAGTTGCTTTACAACCGGATGATTTTTGAATAAATAGAATCCTAGGTGATGAAATATTTGACTCGGCTCCAGTTGGATATTTTCATTGCTTTTCACAGTTCACTGACCAGGAGGGTCAGTTTGACTGGTAGGTCAGGACAGGTTGGCCTTATGGTTTGCCATGTGGCAGCTCAGGAGAGGAGGGATGGGAGGAAAAGGAGTCTTCTCAGCAGTTTACGAAGTGGGGAGTTGATTGGCTATTTACTAGCTGTGTCTTCCTGGGCCTTTTGACCTCCTTAATTCCTCATTTCATCATTTGTCAAAAGAAATTAAGAATAATAGCTAGATTATGGCACAACAATGAGGTCTAAATGGTATCGTAAATATCCAGCATATAGCAAGAGCTAAACCAAACAAAAAAGATAGCACCTATTATAGTTACAGTCCATTTTTCCTTCTCAAATCCAGAAGTCTGAGATAGCAGAGAAGTCAAAGAAATAAATATCACATTCATACCCAACTTTATCTTTATGACCTCAAAAGGTAGCTACGTCTAATCCCAGATCCACTGAAATCCTTCTTTAAATGATGTAGATGAACATAGAGATTATGATACTGGTATCAATTCAAAGTGATTGTCACTGATTTTAGTGTATGTAACCATATTCCTTGAAATCAAAGATTTCATGTGAAACTGGCAATAAAAAATTTGTAGGGTACCCAGTGTTTCTCTCGAGTTCTTGATGGAACAAACCAAGATGTTGCCTTTATGGTGACTTATCAAAAATGAAACTTTCATTTTTTAGAAAAGAAAGATGCTTGTTCCTTCCCTTTAGTTTTGCAACTGTCACAAGATTTTGTCATCATTCTTTAGAAACTAAATGCTAATAAATGTGCTACTTCATGGAGCTGATTCTTATGTTTAAACATATTGTTTCACTTTTTTCTCAAATTTCAAAAGGGTCAGGACTGGCCTTTAAGGCTATTTCCTGAGGTTAGCGTTCATATCTCTTCTCTGGTTACTTCCCTTTCCAGCAGGCACACTCAAACACTGGATCAAGGAGTAAAATGTCATCTCAGGAAAAATGGCTAGCTCTCTAGTTATATCCTTAAGAAAGAAAAGCCTGCTCTAAGAACTGGAAATGGGATAGAAAGCTGGAGGTTTGTGTGTCTTGAATGGCAAAGATCCTTTCTCGTTCTTGTCTTGAATACAAAGCTTTTCTGAGCCTTATCTAACCAGTTGTAGGGGAAAGGAGAAGGGAGAGTACTGATAACGATCTTAATTAATTTACTTAGATGGAGTGTTTGATGGGAGTCCACAGAAACATGAATCGTAATATAGGAGTCTAGAGGGTCCAGTGGGTTGCGTTCACATGACAGGGAAAACAACACAGAGCCCATGTGTGAGGGACACGGGGAGTGTCCGGTTACTGTTTCTATAAGAAAGATAAACCCATTTGCTCAGTAATGGTCTTGTTTACGTTTCCAGCTGCTGTGGTCTGCGTGACACTTCTCAACNGTTCACATGACAGGGAAAACAACACAGAGCCCATGTGTGAGGGACACGGGGAGTGTCCGGTTACTGTTTCTATAAGAAAGATAAACCCATTTGCTCAGTAATGGTCTTGTTTACGTTTCCAGCTGCTGTGGTCTGCGTGACACTTCTCAACAGACTTGAATGTGACCAGATCAACTCTCCCCATGATGTTCTCGTGGAGTACCAGAAACGGCCTCAGCTCCTAATCTCCAAATTCATTAAACAGCGGCTTGGATTACATGATCAGACATCATAGGTGGGCAGCTCAATCCTTCTCTGCAAATTCACAGTTCCAGTCATAATGTTGAAGTCATATATTATTTGTGACATTTTTATATAGTTCTCATCCACATGGTAAAATCATAATTGAATGATTTTATAAAACCCTTTCTCTTAAAAATGAATTTGTTGAAAAGAATTTAATAACTTACATTAAATTAAGTTCAAATTTCGTTTTAAAATGAGTTAGCTAAGTCAGTCTAATAATTAAAATTGTAAAACTGTATTGTGACATTTGGAGTTTCATATGCAGCATTAATTAAGTTCACATCAAAATAGATCAACCACTTGTAGATTCAGTTATCCGTCACTCTGCTTCTGAAACCAATCCAGAAATTCATGTTAGGATGTTGTCAGGCACTTCTAGGTGTTGGACAAGTGACAGAAATTGATCATGCACATTCAAAATATTTACAGAAAAAAAATGTCAGTGTAATGTAGGTCTCTGTGAAAAAGCTACTCATAGGGAAATAGGACCATACTTCTTTTTTTTTTCCCCTGCAGGATTTTAGTGTACCACAGAATAGGATTAGAGGCTGAGGTTTGCCCATGTTTGTGATTTTATCACAAGCTGTAACAACTCTAGATCACACATTGATTTTCAGATGAAAACCTTTGGAAATGCAAAGAAAGATCTTCATTTTTCTTCCAAAATGAAATGATTAAACTATTTTCTAACAAATTTTTCTTTTAAGGAAATGCATTTCAAAAGGGCTGTATTTTTAAATTTTCATTTCCATATTAACCTCATAGGCTAAGGAATAATAATAACTGAATTTAGACTTGAGTTCAAGATGTTAAAGTCATCCTTTTGAGTGACTTTGAAGTGGTCTTGCCTGCACCCTGCCCCGCCTATTCAGTTTGACCCTCTGGCAGGCATGGTGTCACTTGGAGGGTATACCATGCTTTGTGTGAGTTGATGCTGCCTGGAGGGGGCAGTTCTTCTAAAGATGATATACACTTAGGAGTTGGGAGGCATGGATGGAGGATGCGTGGAGGATGGCTTACAATCTTGAATAGTATTTAATGTTGTATACATATATTTATATTGTTGTGGCTCAAATAAAGTTTAATCCCAACCATGATAGAGATTTTTTTGCCGACTATAATCAATGACAATAAACAATCCCCAGAGAGGAACGTCAGTCTGGAAACATTTTTGGTAACAGTTATGCTTGGAGTGTTTTTAAAGCACAGTGGCAACCCACTCCAGTACTCTTGCCTGGCAAATCCCATGGGCGGAGGGGCCTGGTGGGCTGCAGTCCATGGGGTCGCTAGGAGTCGGACATGACTGAGCAACTTCACTTTCACTTTTCACTTTCATTCATTGGGGAAGGAAATGGCAACCCACTCCAGTGTTCTTGCCTGGAGAATCCCAGGGACAGGGGAGCCTGGTGGACTGCTGTCTCTGGGATCACACAGAGTTGGACACGATTGAAGCAATTTAGCAGCAGCAGCAGCATGCTTGGAGTGTTTTTAAAGCCATTCCAATAATTGGCCATCAAATACCATGATTAGAACTAAAAGTAAGGTAGAAAGACATAGTTATTAGGTGGGGTTTTCACTGTGTTTCTTTCTTTTTTTTTTTTCTCAGACAAAGTGGAAAGTACTTCAGAGTGTTCTCCATAACCCTTCAATTTGAACTTTTATCTGTCTGTTCCTAGAAAATCTTATTTTCCTTTTTATTGAGAAAAGAAGAGGTTATTGGAGGGGGGGTAAGAGAGAATTAAATACTCACAGTTAATCCTCCTTTTAGCGCCTATGTAGGGTGTGTATATGTGTGCACAGATGCCAGAAATCTAGGAAACCTTTTTGATGATTCTGCCTCCTCATCCAATCAATCACCATGCCTATTAATTGATTCTAAGATATTTTTTCAAACTGTGCTCCAATGAAAAGCATTCCCTGTCCTCAAATCAGATTCCTCCCAGCCTCACTCATAGCTTCCCACAGCACCCTCTACAGCTTCTTTAAAGTATTCATGACAGCTTGCAGTTGTGTTGAGATTTGGGTCTTTAATGTGTTTAGACTATAAGATTCGTGAGGACGAACACTACATTTGTCTTATTCACTGCTTTATCCCAAGCAACCAAAAAGTGCCTATCTCATTCTCGGTGCTTCATTTAAGTGAAGAATGTATTCTCTGCAAACATTTCCCTTATAAACTCTCACTAAAATGCCTCTAGTCTTTGCAAAACCCATCCTCTCCTTATTCAGTCCCTTGTCAGCTCAGCTCTCCCTGGCTTCCTCCCATGACATCCCACTTTGTGAGGTGGAAAGTTCTCTGTATCATCAGTGTAGAGTTGGAGTGATGTCTAGAACTTCTTGTTTTCTCCTATAGCATGTGACTTTCCCCTCTGTCAAATCAAACTCCAAATTCACCCTCCTTAGGAAGGTCTCCAAGCTTAATTCCCCTTGATTCATCATAGCTAGTTCCTTAGAGAGATATCATTGTGTTCTCATTCATATGCTGTTTTGAGAACACTTGTGCTTCTGTGTGAACTTGGGTAATGGATGCCTAGCTTCATTTGGGAGGCTCGTGTTTCCTTTCTACCCTTTGACTGCCATGGAGTGTTATCTACTGCAGGCATTCAGCCACTACTCCCCTATGCCTGCCCTAAGTCTAGGAACCACCTCTTCACCTCACCCCTAACCTCACCTTCTGCACACTCATTCAGTCTAGCCCTCCTAGAAGTCAGTTCAAGAAACAGTTAGACTTGCAAAAATTCCTCTGATTATTTCTATTTATCGGTGTTTCCATGCATTTTGGTATGTTTTTCCTTTGTTCATTCATTTGTTATAAATCCCTATCGCTCCTTTTCCCCCAGAAGAATAAGAGACAATTTATAAGGAAAAATTTAAGTACATCAAGATAGTATAAACTAGACATAACTGGGGGGGGGGGAGATAAAAAGGGAAGGGAAGGGCCACCACTGACACAAATCTTGAAGCTAATACCACAATGCATTGCATATAGCCCATGCAGTGGCAGACAGCAGGTCCTGAATTGGCTCTGGGTTGCCTAGCAGTTCCTTCTTAAAGAGAAAAAATTTACAGCGCCTCTAAGATAAAATGTGAACTAATCATCAGAAGAACAACTAGTCATGATTCCAAGAGGTTAGAGAGTAGTGTAGTGAGTGAGGGAGGTGGGGAGGGGGAGAGGTGTGTATGTCAATGCCTTTACTCCAGGTGGCTGTCAACACTGGTGCACGCTGAGATACCAGAAAAGCCTTCAAAAGACACTGTTTGGGGCCCCACCTCAAACCAGCTAAATGGGAATCTCTCAGAGTGGGATTGGGAAGCCCTATTTTAATAATTTCCCCTGATGATGTGCAGCCTGGGTCAAAAGACACTGATTTAAAAGAAAGAATAGTCTGTGAATCTAGCAGGCACTCCTCCAGCTGAACTTCTAGAAGTCTTTTGATGATGACTTCATTGGAAGAGTTATATACACATCAAGCTCTTTTACTTGATTCTTACTCCTCAACAGGAACAGTATCCTTTTGTTCTAATATTTTCAAGTGTACAATATGGTGATTTGATAATACATACATTCTGAAATGATTACCAGTCAAGTTAATTAACATATCCATCATCTCACATAGTTATATGCATTAGCCAAGCTATGGAAACAGCATGTGTGTCTGTTGACTGATGAATGGACAAAGAAAATGTGTTATATATATGTGTGTAATATATACATATATATATATACACAATGGAATACTGTTTAGCCACAAAAGAGGGGGAATCCTGCCATTTGTAACAACATGGATGAAACTGGAGTGCATTATACCAATAAAATAAACCAGACAGAGAAAGACATATACTGTATGGTATTGCTTATATGTAGAATCCCCCCAAAAAATTAGATTCATAGAAACAGAGAATAGAATGGTGGTTACCAAGAGCTAGAGCAGGAAAAGGGGAGATGTTGGTCTAAGTGGTCAAAGGGTACAAATTTCTAGTCATAAGATGAATAAGTTTTGCAGATCTGACATGCAGTATGGTGACCCTAGTTTAACATTGTATTATATACTTGAAATTTGCTAAAAGAGTAGATTTTTAGCATTCTCACCAAAAAAAGAAACAATACATTAACCATTTTATATCCCCAGCAATGTGCACAGTGCCTAACACATAATAAAAGTGGATTAATTATACATATTTTATATATCTATATATGTATTGCTAGTGATTCAATTTTTGTGTTCCCCTCACCTAATTCTTATGTTGCAGCTCTCACCCTATATTGTGGCTATGTTTGGAGATGGGGCCTATAAGGACTTAGGTTCAATGTGGTCACAGGATGGGGCCCTAATCTGATAGAATTATTGTTCTTATCAGAAGGGACACCAGAGAGTTCACTGTCTTTCTCTCTCTGTACATATGCACTGAGAAAGGTCCATGGTGAGGATGCAGTGAGAAGATGGCCATCTGCAGGCCAGGAAGAGCGCTCTCAACTGGTATGGAATCAGCTGAAATCTTGATCTGGAACTCCTAGCTTCCAGAACTATGAGAAAATAAACTTCTGTTATATTTATTTAATCACTCAGTCCCTGGTTATTTTGTTACGGCACCGACAGCTAAGATATATATCATATATATGAATTACATGTGTATACATATATATGTATACATAACCCCATAAACAAACAAAACACATGATCAATTGATCAGTTAATGCAAATACATAGCTGACTGCCTGTCAACTTAATTTTGCCTGAATATTTTCCCCTGACCAACCTTTCAGAATAACATGTGTATATTATTCAGTGTAATTTTCTCTGTGAGGTCATTACCAGCCAGTTCAGCTCCTCTGCTCCACGTTTCACTGCCAAACACACTAGACAACTGACACACAATGCAATCTTAGTAAAACTCAACCTTTGGTCCAAAATATACTCAGTAACTTTTCCTGTCTTATTTTTATATAGTTACAGAATAGTTATAGAATGTTAGTAAGTGCTCTGCACTATGTAGGTACTTAACAAGGACTAAAAGCTATCACCTTCAGAAATACAACAAAGTGAGTTTAAATTTTATATCCTTCTTTTAAAAACATAGCTCTTAACATTTGGATTCATTTAGGAGACCGTTAATAGCAATCTGTGGACCAACTCCACAGAAAAAGGCATTTTCACACATGTAACTCTGAGTCCGCATATAATCCATGGGTTTGCACACCTTCCCCAGGCTGCCATGGCAGGATACCTCCATCCCCTGCCACAGGCCACAATCCTTCTGGGTGACCCTAGTTAGAGGGCTGTCCTTGATGTTCTGGTTATTGCTCCCCTCCAGCCACCTCACTTCAGTGCTGGTAACAGCTGTTCCGGCTACACCACCTTTGTTGTTCCCTAAATCCTGCTCACCCTTTTGTAAATAGTTCAGTAAATTCTCTCAGTTTCCTAGTTTAATTGTGCCATCTGGTTCCTGCTGGGGCCCATTAATAGAGCCTCCAAGATACATCTGGGGACCCAGAACCATTTGGAAAAATGTAAGAAGCTAAAGTCATTCTATATGCAGATTATTATTATATTTATTATTATTGTAATTTTTTTTAACTGCAAAACAAAAGTTAGTATTTTTCTTCTTAACTGGTAGAGTACTTTAAAAAATATATAACCTTCTATTCAAGACTGTATATTTGTATTTAAAATTCTCCTGGAACTCTCCAGGACTTGTAGCTTAAAAAACAGAATGTTCAACTTACATTTTCTTAGCTGGCTGCTGGGCATCCCGTGTATGATAGAACTGAAAGCTTGAGTAAAAGACAGATAAATGGCTTCTATTGCTTGCCTCCAAGCTACATGTTTCGTCATCCTGTCATGGAAGGAAATTAAAATTGTCTGACATACTGAGCTTCATAAAGCCACACTGTTCCTCTCCAGGATCCTGTGTGCCTCTAGATGTCTATACCACAAGTAGATTTTTTTGGGGATTTGATCTACAATCTTCATCTCAGGATTAAAACTTAAGCAAACTCAATCCTTAGTTATTAGGTTCTTTCTTTAACCCTTTAAAAAATAAACTATACAACTATTTCATTCATCAGTCTACCTGGACTTTCTCTACCTCATAATAATCCTAAAATTTTGGCCAGGGAGTCTACCATCCAATGTCTCCTAAGATGAATAACTGAAGATACTTATAATTTGGAACCTGCTTCATTATTTACTTCTTAAGGGTTTTCCTCATTTCTTATTTGCTTTTTCAATCCTTCCAAATAGGTGTTACTCAATATAGAATCAGCTTAACATTTATTTTTCTAAAAACTGAGCAATTTTCACTTGAGAACAAAAGCTCACCATTAAATCACTTTTTCCCCGGAAATTTTAAATGTTACTTAAACATTATTTTTATAAGCATAGTTTAAAAAATCATCAGGCAAACAACCTAGAAACCAGTATCATCTAGTTTGTATAGGATTAGTAAAAAATTACCCTCCAAAAGGTAGTAATTTAAGATCATGTCCATTTATTTTCTAAATTTCCAAAGTTTTTTAGAAAATCTGTTACTCTCTACAGTAGCTTAGTCATTAACATTGTGAAGCACTGGATGTATTCCAGAGTTACAAAAATCATTTGAATAATCTGATTTTGGCCCCTCCTCTGTTAGAAAAGGAAGTACAGATCTTTAAAAATCTGGTTTCTTCTTTTTACTTTCATATGAGCTTACTTTTTCATCTGAGTTTACGGACATTTGCATTTGAATTTTCTCCTAACATTGTAACCAACAAAAACCAATGATGTGGCAAATAAATGTTACCCATGTCCCACTTACTCTGAGTAAATAATCAGCAGTGGACACCAATCCCACTAGCCAGAACTGTCTCCTACACTGCCTCGTCTTGTCCTCTCCTTTCTTCCCCTTGGACTCCAGAGATCACACCTGTTCTGGAGCTGGTTCCATGATTGATTTAAGGTTGTAATGCCATTGGCTAGCATGCAAATGATAGAACAAATATAAAGGACCTACTATGCACAAATCATGAGAAACGCTGGACTGGAAGAAACACAAGCTGGAATCAAGATTGCTGGGAGAAATATCAATCACCTCAGATATGCAGATGACACCACCTTTATGGCAGAAAGTGAAGAGGAACTAAAAAGCCTCTTGATGAAAGTAAAAGAGGAGAGTGAAAAAGTTGGCTCAAAGCTCAACATTCAGAAAACGAAGATCATGGCATCTGGTCCCATCACTTCATTGCAAATAGATGGGGAAACAGTGGAAACTGTCAGACTTTATTTTTTGGGGCTCCAAAATCACTGCAGATGGTGATTGCAGCCATGAAATTAAAAGACGCTTACTCCTTGGAAGAAAGGTTATGAGCAACCTAGATAGTATATTCAAAAGCAGAGACATTACTTTGCCGACTAAGGTCCGTCTAGTCAAGGCTATGGTTTTTCCTGTGGTCATGTATGGATGTGAGAGTTGGACTGTGAAGAAGGCTGAGCACCGAAGAATGGATGCTTTTGAACTGTGGTGTTGGAGAAGACTCTTGAGAGTCCCTTGGACTGCAAGGAGAGCCAACTAGTCCATTCTGAAGGAGATCAGCCCTGGGTGTTCTTTGGAAGGAATGATGCTAAAGCTGAAACTCCAGTACTTTGGCCACCTCATGCGAAGAGTTGACTCATTGGAAAAGACTTTGATGCTGGGTGGACACGACTGAGCAACTGAACTGAACTGATGCACAAATCAGTTCTAGGTATTGTGGGAGAGCAAAACACAGTCACCTCCTTTAGACAAGGGACAGACATTCTACTAAGTTTGAGGCACTAAAACAAAGGTGTGGATAACTACAATTCAGAGATAATTGGATAGACTTGAAAAGAGAGGGGGAAATAAGAGTGTTGTAAGGAGTTATTGGACTTCCCAGGTGGTGCTAGTGGTGAAGAATCTACCTGCCACTGCAGGTAAACATAAGAGATGCGGGTTCAAGCCCTGGGTCAGGAAGATCCCCTGGAAGAGGGCAGAGCACCCCACTCCAGTGTTTCTGCCTGGAGAATTCCATGGACAGAGGAGCCTGGCAGGCTGCAGTACATAGAGTCACACAAAGTCCAACATGGCTGAAGCAACTTAGCATGCACGCAAGGAGTTATCAGGAAAATGATGGTATAGAGGTGGAAAAATTTGAAAGGGTTTCTTGGACAAGGTAGATATTTGAGATGAGCTTTATTTAAGGGCCATAATTCTGAAGGTACTCTAAGGAGGGTGTTGTCATCAGAGGAAAAACAACATGAAATAAAACAAAGGAGGAAAATACAGGACATATATAAGAATCATGAAGAATCCTGTTTGGCAGGATCTGGAAAGGTAGCTTGGGGTTCTATTATGTGGGACCCCAGAAGTCGGGGTAAGGAGATTGGATCTTACTCCCAGGCAAAGGGAAGTGACTGAAGCATATAGAGCAGAACTGATTGGTAGTCTGTCAGGATAAGAAGAAGAAGTAAACCTGAGATAATTAAAAATAACAAAAAACTGCACCAGGTGGAGGTGACCAAGATGTGACTAATTCCCTCCCACAACACTCCAACACTGTGGGATGGGCAGAGATGGAGTAAAGATAGGCCCCGTCTGTAAAGATGGTCTGCCAGGCTCCTCTGTCCACGGAATGCTCCAGGCAAGAATACTGGAGTGGGTTGCCGTTGCCTACTCAGGGGATCTTCCCCATCCAGGGATTAAACCCACGTCTCTTACATCTCCTGTATTGCAGGCAGATTCTTTACCCATTGAGGCCCCTGGGAAGCCCTTATAGATAAGTTAGGGCTGCCAAAAGACATTATTTTTTTTTTTGTTAGACTAGACAGTTCCCCTACTTGTGAAGGTCAGTGCCTTCAAATTTTCACCTAATAAGTTAAATAGCATACATATTTCAGAATAAAAATTCCCTTCTCATGTGAAAATGATGTGTTTCCAAAATCTTTCTCTTGCTAAAAGGCTAAGGACAGTTCAAACATGACAGAGCCAGAGCAGAAGCTATGGGAAAGAATGGCATTTAAAGGGCTGATGAGTGAGAGATGTCAGCGGTGATCTCAGGATCCATTTAGATAAAGCTTCTTATGGCTTTGTGGCTAATAAAAAATCTTCTTCCCCTCAAAGGATATATGTAAAGACTTGACTCACAGATAGAGAAAGCAAACTAGTAGCTATGGAGGGGTGGGGGGGGTGTGTGTGTGCAACCTAAGGGTGGGGCAATGGGAGGTGTAAACTGTCGAGTGTAAGACAGGCTCAAGGATGTATTGTACACCATGGGGAATATAGCCGGTATTTTGTAATAACTGTAAATGGAAAGAAACTCTTAAAAATTGTATAAAATTTTTAAAAAAGATTTTAAGAGTAAACCAAACAAAAATGAATACATAAAATTAGAAAATAAAAGGAGATTCATCAGTCTGCATCTCTATTTTGGCCCTGTAAACAGGTGAATATAGGAATAGAGACACAGACACAGAGAACAGACAAGGACACAGTGGGAAGGAGAGGCTGGGATGAANGTATAAAATTTTTAAAAAAGATTTTAAGAGTAAACCAAACAAAAATGAATACATAAAATTAGAAAATAAAAGGAGATTCATCAGTCTGCATCTCTATTTTGGCCCTGTAAACAGGTGAATATAGGAATAGAGACACAGACACAGAGAACAGACAAGGACACAGTGGGAAGGAGAGGCTGGGATGAATGGAGAGAGTAGCTTTGACATGTATACGCTACCATGTATAAAATCGACAGCTAGCAGGAAGCCGGGGCTCTGTAATGACCTAGAGTGGTGGGATGGGGGTGCTGGTGGGAGGGAGGCTCTACAGGGAGGGAATATGTGTATACACATAGCTTATTCGTGCTGTTGTACAGCAGAAACTAACACAGCATTGTAAAGCAATTATCCTCCAATTTAAAAAAAAAAAATAAAAAAAAAAAAGGAAAGGCTCAATGAAATCCTGTCACATGCTGCAACATGAATGAACCTTGAGGACATGACGCTAAGTGAAATAAGGCAGACATGAAAGGACAAGCGTCGTCCCTAGAAGAGTCAAATGCAAAGACGGTTATGAGAGACTGAGGGGAACCCTGTACTGGGTAAAAAAAGTCCTGGAGATGGATACAATAGTGGTGACAGTTGCACAGCAATGGGGAGGCACCCAATGCCTCTGATTTCTCTGCTCAAAAAGGTTAAAATGGTAAACGTTATAGGAAGTACATTTCACTATAACAAAAAAGCAAAAGCTCGTTGAGGTCTGCATTGTGGTTTTGATAACAACAAATTCTAACTTACTAATTTTTGGAAAGAAAGTTCATACTGCATTGTCTGCTGGTTGACACCTATCAATATTTATGGGCTTCTCTGTTCTACAGGAGGAGTCATGTGTCTCTGAGAAGCTTGCTTGGTGAGTGAGAAATCAGGGCTGGGACTAGGTATGGTGATGGTTACCAGTAGACAGACTATTTTGTTTAATGTTCTCAGCTTCAATATAGGAATATATCTGCTAAGGAGGCCTGAATCTTCGGATCAGCCAGTTAGGGCATTCTTCCTCAAAACAGTGTAATCAACCAAGATTATTTTCCAAAGCACAGTTTATCAGAGTCAGGAATGGAGTCAGGAATACTAACACATCAATAACTGTCAGAAAGAATATTGATTTCTAAAATACTCAGAAGAGAGACGAGAAGAGTAACATCAGGAAATATTACTACCAGATGAAAGCCAGTGATTTTAAAATCAACCCAATATGCATTCCCTTTGGTTCAAATGCTTTGGTGTCTCAATGATGGTAGAAAACCATTTAATAAGGTTATTTATCCGTTCAGGTTGTCATAACACATATGAGAGTCTCTAGGATTGAAATATACTACTGGAGAAGGAAAGAAACTGATATGAAATGGGGGAAGATAATAAGATGAAAAATGAAATATTGAGAAGGAAGGGAGACTACTAAGGAAGGAAGACAGTTGTGAAATAATGTTGTGAGAAGAAGCAAGTCTACGGGGGCTTCTAAGAGACGAAGAGCTTGCATATCCTCAAGAACTGGAAATATGTACAAGAGCTACATGGAACATTTCTGGAAGAGAATCAAAACATGCTAATAAAAAGGAAGAAACTTAAAGCCAGACTAGTGACCTGAGCAGATACCTAATAACCTGGAGGCATGGGCTTAAAGTTCATGTTGTCACATTTTGAGTGAGGTGTTGGGACTAAGCCTCAAGAGAAAAAAATCTGTCAACCTGTACAGGAGATCCTAGTGAATATAGTCTCTCTGTCTAGGCAACCAGTGGGGAAAAACATGTAATTCCCTGAGAGATACAAAATTCATTCTTGATCCTTACTCAGGCTTGGAGTTTATGTTGCATTCAAGGAAACCCTATTTCAAAATATAAACAGAAAATTAGGTTATGGAACAGAGATGTCCCTGGCATTAGTAAATGCAAATCAATGTGGAAGAACATAGACCCAGCTAGGTGGCAGGGGTTTCTCACAAAATATTCAGCCTCATTGAATATGAGCTCATGATAAAAAGTCACACAGTAAGTAACAATTTTTGTGTGAAGCAAAGTCAATGGTCATAAAATAAAGGAAAATTGTACTCAAGAATTTGAGTTACTAGATAAGATATAGAAAGTGACTGCCAAGGAGAATATCTTTAAAATTATTAAAGCTACAATAGGCATAATTAAAGCACAGAAATGAAAAATAAAAAAAGTCAAGACTGTTTTGAATGATGTTGCTGATGATAATAATAATAGCACGGCATTGACAACTTTTCTAAATGCTTGGCAAATATTAATTCATTTAATCCTCACAATAACACTGTTATATTGTATTATGAGGGATTATTATTTTATCATTTTATAGGTGAGAAAACTGGGGCACAAACAGCTTCAGTGACTTGCTCCAGGTCACAGATATAATAAGAGACAAAACTGAAGTTTGTACTAAAACATTCTTTATCCAAATGTCTTAGTCCATTTGGCCTGCTATAACAAAATGAAAGTGAAAGAGGATAGCGAAAAAGCTATTGTTGGCTTAAAGCTCAACATTCAGAAAACTAAGATCATGGCATCTGGTCCCATCACTTCATGGGAAATAGATGGGGAAACAGTGGAAACAGTGTCAAACTTTATTTTGGGGGGCTCCAAAATCACTGCAGATGGTGATTGTAGCCATGAAATTAAAAGACGCTTACTCCTTGGAAGGAAAGTTATGACCAACCTAGATACCATATTGAAAAGCAGAGACATTACTTTGCCAACAAAGGTCTGTCTAGTCAAGGCTATGGTTTTTGCAGTGGTCATGTATGGATGTGAGAGTTGGACTGTGAAGAAAGCTGAGCACCAAAGAATTGATGCTTTTGAACTGTGGTGTTGGAGAAGACTCCTGAGAGGCCCTTGGACTGCAAGGAGAGCCAACCAGTCCATTCTAAAAGAGATCAGTCCTGGGATTTCTTTGGAAGGAATGATGCTAAAGCTGAAACTCCAGTACTTTGGCCACCTCATGCAAAGAGTTGACTTATTGGAAAAGACTCTGATGCTGGGAGGGATTGGGGCCAGGAGGAAAAGGGGATGACAGAGGATGAGATGGCTGGATGGCATCACTGACTTGATGGACACGAGTCTGAGTGAACTCCGGGAGTTGGTGATGGACAGGGAGGCCTGGCGTGCTGCGATTCATGGGGTCGCAAAGAGTTGGACACGACTGAGTGACTGAACTGAACTGAACTGAACCATAAACTGGGTGATTTATAAGCAACAGAAGGGTATTTCTGTCAGTTTGGAGGCTGAAAAGATCAAGTTTTGTGCCAGCATTCTTGATGTCTTGTGAAAAATCATTTCCTGGTTCATAGATGGCCATCTTCTCACTGAAACTTCACATGGCAAAAGGGACAAAGGAACTCTCTGGGGTCTCTTTTACAAGGGCACTAATACCATTCATTTGGGCTCTACCTCTGTCTCAAATGTGTCATAATCATGTGATTTAAGAATTGCCAGTTTTCCTTGTCTGTGTCCTTTGCAAAGAGTTGGGTTTTCTCTCGGTGAAGTCTTTTACAGAGTAAAGTCATTCCAAATGTCCCATTTGTGGGGAGTCTACGTTTCACCTCTTTCACTTTGTACAGACTAAAGGCCCAGGCTTGTTTCATATGGTTTGCTCTATGTAGTGTTACCCTGGGCCTCTGGAACAGGGGTCAGCAAACTTTTTTTATAAAAGGCTAGATAGCAAGTAGAAAAGGCAATGGCACCCCACTCCAGTACTCTTGCCTGGAAAATCCCATGGGCAGAGGAGCCTGGTGGGCTGCAGTCCATGGGGTCGGGAAGAGTCGGACAGGACTGAGCGACTTCACTTTCACTTTTTACTTTCAAGCATTGGAGAAGGCAAGGGCAACCCACTCCAGTGTTCTTGCCTGGAGAATCCCAGGGATGGGGGAGCCTGGTGGGCTGCCGTCTATGGGGTCACACAGAGTCGGACCCGACTGAAGCGACTTAGCAGCAGCAGCAGCAGATAGCAAGTGGGCTTCCCAGGTGGCGTTAGTGGTAAAGAACCTTCATGCCATTGCAAGAGACATTAAGAGATGCAGGTTCGATCTCTGGATTGAGAAGATCCCCAGGGGGAGAGCACGGCAACCCACTCCAGCATTCTTGTCTGGAGAATTCCAAGGACAGAGGAGCCTGGCGGGCTGTGGTTCATAGGGTAGCATAGAGCTGGATGTGACTGAAGTGACTTAGCGTTGTACACACACAGATAGTAAGTATTTTACCTTTGCCAGTCATATATCTCTGTTGAAACTACTCAGTTTTGTTGTAGTACAAAAGGATCACGTGGCAAAAGGGGCAAAGGAGCTCTCTGGGATCCCTTTTACAAGGGCATGAATACCATTCATTTGGGCTCTACCTTCATGACCTAATCGCCTCCTAGTATCCCCATTTCCTAAAAGCGCCACTTTAAAATGTCATATTAGGCTCATAAGAAATGAGGGAAGTCCTTAAGATGGAGAGAAAGCAAAGAGGAAGCCCACATCACAGAAGCAGATGAATACAAACACAAAATGTGGGGCTGCTCTGGGTCAGGGGCCAGCAAACTACAGTCTGGAAGCCAAAACTGCCTCTCCTGTTTTTGTCAGATTTTATTGGAACCCAGCCAGGCACATTGTTTACATATTGTCTCTGGATTCTTTAGTACTATAACAACAGAACTGAGTAGTTTCAACAGAGCTCGTATGACTGGCAAAGGTGAAATACTTACTATCTGTGTGCACGCAACGCTAAGTCCCTTTAGTGATGTCCAACTCTACACGACCCTATGAACCACAGCCCGCTAGGCTCCTCTGTCCTTGGAACTCTCCAGGGCTAGGAGATTTTCAATTTCTCCACAGAGGTTTTCTGAGAGTGGTCTTGGTCATAGTCTCCACAGAAGTCCTCAGTATTGGCACCCCAATTTCATGTTTTAACTTATATGCCAAGCAGTAAGTCTACTATGAAACTCCCTTTCCTCCTTGACATAAACCCTAGGACCCATCCCAGCTGGTTTACCTTTTCCCTTCCTTTCGTTTCTAAGTTCTTTCTTACCTCTGTGTATAAGATGGAAAAGGAGGTTAGAGAAGGAATGGAGAAGACATGAGTGGTTCCAATGTCCCAAGAAGCTAAGGAGTTGGGTTACAAACATTAGTGAAACTGGTGAGATGTGTCTTGCTCTGAGGTTCTCTCATGTCTACAGCTTTTACTGTATACGTTTTATCTCCTCAAATTCTAAGCATGTTTTAGGAACAGAAGAGATTTTAAACTTTGTCTCTCTACCATGTATATTTATCCTTATCCAGAGGAGATATAGATAAATATTTCTAGGTTGAGTATCCCATACAAAAACAAAGTCATATAGTTCGCCCATCCATCCATCCATCCATCCATCCATTGAGTCAACAAACATTTACTGACTGACCCCTATTCACCCTGAAGCCTGACTAGATGCTGCCTGCCACAGCAGATGGTTTGTGCAGGCTCTAGAACTCCTGGACTCCCCAGCATTTGATACATAGCACCCTATAAAATATTCATTATTATAAAAGTAATACAGGTTCATGGTAAATATTAAAATAGTATAAAAGGGTATAGAGGAAAAAGTTTTATTTTCCTAGTCACCATTCTATCAAAATTTTCTGTTTCAGTTACTCAAAAGAAACAGTTGCTGATAGTTTCTCACATATCCTTCCAGAAATATGCATTATCCTTTCTACATAAATGAAATCATTCTATATGTAATTTCTGTTGTTGCTCTCCACCCCTCACCTATACAATGCATTTTGGTTCTCTCTTCACATTAGCTCGTGTAATTTTCCTTGCTTTTCTTGTAATACTTTACTGACATAATTCAAACACTATGTAATTCACTCACTTAAGTTATATAACTCAATGATTTTTAGAATATTCATAGAATTATGCAACCAACACCACAATTCTCATTCTTTTTTTAATGGTTACAGAGACTATTTTATCTTATGCACAATTTCAATAAATATTTGTTGAACTGAATTAAACCACAAATTTGGACTTAAAAAAGTAGGCTAAAAAAGCAAATTGTCTAGAAACATAAAAATAAAGAAGTTCTGATTTTTCCACTAGTCTTTTAATTCAATTTATAACTATGTTATATTGATGTGAAACATGGATGAAAAAATATCTTCCACACATTATCTGGTCCTAATCCACATGGACAACTTGATGTTCCACTGTACTGGATTTTCTTAGTGAGTCAATTATTTTTACTTCCAAGTAAATTTTTACTTCATTTTAGTAAGTTTAAAAATAAATATTACCTCTAATAATCTTCCCAAACTAAGCTTATAACATTTCAATAGTAACAGGACTTTCCCTCCCCCTAGCATTTGTTTTAAATATATGTGAAGGTAAGTATTTCAGATTACTACAATATTTATAAAATGTCTAAAGAAATGCAAGCAAATTGTTTTTGAAATTGTTTATAAATATTAGGAATTTAAAGCATATGTGGTGCTAAGTAATATTGACATGTCTGGGAAAATGTGCAAAGCAGAAGGAAAATAATGCAACTACTCTTTCCCTGAAATTACATTTCCATTTATAAAATAAATTCTCTGATGGACAAGAAAAGATACTTGGTAATATTAGTAAGGCCTACAGTGACATTAGGAACATATATCTAAATAATTTCAATAAACAAGTCAGTTTAAGCAGTATAAAAAATAGACTCAAATACTCTGGGAGGGAGGTAGGAAAGAAAAAGAACACAATCACTTGTCAGAATAAAAGAGGAATTACTGTAGAAAGGGGAAATCATCTTTCTAGAGATTTAAAAAATATGAACGGGACAGATTTGATGCCATATTCCTCCCTAACGATTGAGACTTGATTCTATAAGCGGTCATGGAGTTTGTGAATTCTAGTATTATAATCCAGTCCCACTGAGTCTCAAAGTGAAATACTCAGTGTTTCAAAATGTTCAATGTCTAAATTCCTGAAAAGTTTGCCCCCAGGACCTCTCTAGTACTTGCCAATAATCTATTAAGTGTTCATACTCAAATGTATCAGCCAACATACAACCGTTTTTCCAAAACAAATTAATCAGATGCCAGAAATAGTAGAATTTTCAGATTTTTTTTTCTCCTTAGATCAAACTTAATCATTTCTGGGATTTGACTGAGATCTTTAAAACTCTGTATCCTAGATTTTTCCTCGAAACTTCTCTAGGCAGTCTTGGTCTTAAAAGACCTTCAATTATTCCAGATTTCCTCAAAAATGTCTTCAAAATGATTTCATATTTAACCTCTGTGTCCTATGCTTAAAATCAAACACAGCTAAAGAGATGATGTAGCTGTTTTAATGGGGGCAAATTAAAACCCAAGAAAATGCAGTCTCCATAAAAAAATAACTAAATATATGCCAGATGTAGAAAGCCTCACCCTCTTCATGCTTTTTAAAAATAAAAATACTACATAGAACTTTGGATATGGGAAAATGGGCTGAACTCTTTAAGAAGAGAAAAAGTAATTTTCAGTAGGTCCTTTCATAAAGTCAAAAATACTGCTGTGGAAAATAGCACTCAGCAATTAATGTGACATGCAAAAAAAATTAACATAGAAATATTCTCTTCATTCTACTTTTTGGAGAAAAAGAAAATGATAATTAAGAGGACAGATTACGGAGATGGAGGGATTATCTACTTATCTAAGGTGATGGGCAGGGAGGCCTGGTGTGCTGGGATTCATGGGGTCGCAAAGAGTCGGACACGACTGAGCGACTGAACTGAATTGAACTGAAAGAGGGCATGAGACTGAAAAAAACCACTTTTGTGGTTGATGCACGGAAAAAAGAACAATGTATCAGAGCATCCATAGTAGCAAACAACAAAATCCACTTAAGCTAGTTGGATATGAAAGAAGTTTATTGGGTTGACCAGAAAGTTCATTACTTTGGGATTTCTATAATTTCTTGTGGAACAACTCAAATGAATTTTTTGGCCAATCCAATGTTAAAGGGTGTTGGATAGTTCCTAGAATTTCTGGGAGGGCCAGAGAAGATGCTCAAGCCTCACTAGGAGACTGCTTCCTGAAGACCTGCCGCAGCTCTGCTAGTGAGTCTGCATCACCTGTCCTGACAGCTAGATACTAGAAGAATGGTAATGGTGTTAATCAGACTTATTGTGGTGATCGTTTCATAATAGATACAACTATTAAAACACTATGCTGTACACCTGAAGTTAATTATATGTCAATTATGCTTCCATTTTTAAAAGAAAGAGGAGGAGAGGTGGAGGGGCAAAGGAAGGAAGATGAGGAGGAGATAACAATGATGACAATGACAAGCTGCCAGATTTCGCTGGAAAATAAGAACCCACAGGCATACCTCAGAGATACTGTGGGCTTGGTTCCAGGGCACCACGATAAAGGAACTGCTGCAGTAAAGCAAGTCACGCAAAATTTTTGGCTTCCTAGTGTATATGAGTCAGACTGAGCGACTTCACTTTCACTTTTCACTTTCATGCATTGGAGAAGGAAATGGCAACCCACTCCAGTGTTCTTGCCTGGAGAATCCCAGGGATGGCGGAGCCCAATGGGCTGCCATCTGTGGGGTCGCACAGAGTCGGACACGACTGAAGCGACTTAGCAGCAGCAGCAGCAGCAGCAGTGTATATGAAAAGTATGTTTATATTATACTGTAGTAGTCTATTAAGTGTATAAAATCATCCTATTAAAAATGTTTTACCTTAATTGGAAAATAATTCATTGCTAAAGAATCCTAATCATCCTCTGAGCCTTTAACAAGTCACAGTCTTTTTGCAGTAGAGGCTCTTGCCTTGATGTTGATGGCTGATGACTGATCAGGCTGGTGGTTGCTAAAGGTTGGGGTTGTTGTAGCAATTTCTTAAAATGACAATGAAGTTTGCTGCATTACTGAACTTGTCCTTTCACAAAGGATTTCTCTGTTATCATGCAATGCTGTTTGATACCATTTCACTCAGAGAACTTCTTTCAAAGTGGAAGCCAATCTGCTCAAGCCCTGCTAGTGCTTCATTAAGTTTATGTAACATTCTAAATCCTTTGTGCTCTTAAGTGAGCAATGCAAAGAAATAGACAAAACAATAGAACGAGAAGGGAGAGAGATCTTTTCAAGAAAATTAGAGATACCAGGGGAACATTTCATGCAAAGATGGGCACAATAAAGGACAGAAATGGTATGGATCTAACAGAAGCAGAAGATATTAAGAAGCAGCAGCAAGAATACACAGAACTATACAAAAAAGTCTTAATAACCCAGATAACCACAATGGTGTAGCCACTCGCCTAGGGCCAGACATCCTGGAATGTAAAATCAGTGGACCTTAGGAAGCATCACTATGAACAAAGCTAGTGGAGGTGATGGAATTCCAGCTAAGCTATTTCAAATCCTAAGAGATGATGCTGTGAAAATGCTTCACTCGATATGCCAGCAAATTTGGAAAACTCAGCAGTGGCCACAGGACTGACTGGAAAAGGTCAGTTTTCATTCCAATTCCAAAGAAGGGCAATGCCAAAGAATGTTCAAACTACTGCATAATTGCACTCATTTCACATGCTAGCAAATAATCCTCAAAATCCTTCAAGCTAGGCTTCAACAGTACCTGAACTGAGAAATTCCAGATGTATAAGCTGGATTTGAAAAAGTCAGAGGAATCAGAGATCAAATTGCCAACATCTGTTGGATCATAGAAAAAGAATTCCAGAAAAACATCTACTTCTGCTTCATTGACTATGCTAAAGCCTTTGACTGTATGGATCACAACAAACTGTGGAAAATTCTGAAAGAAACGGGAATGTCATCTTACCTTACTTTTCTTACCTGCCTCCTGAGAAATCTGTATGTAGGTCAAGAGGTAACACTTAGAACCAGACATGGAACAATGGCCATTTCCAAATTGGGAAAGGACTACATCAAGGCTGTAGACTGTCACCCTGCTTATTTAACTTATACGCAGAGTACATCATGCAAAAGGCCGGGCTAGGTGAATCACAAGGTGGAATCAAGATTACTGGGAGAAATATCAGTAACCTCAGATTTGCAGATGACATCACTCTTATGGCAGAAAGTGAAGAGGAACTACAGTCTTTTGATGAAAGTGAAAGAGGAGAATGAAAAAGCTGGCTTAAAACTCAACATTCAAAAAACAAAGATCATGGCATCTGGTCCGATCATTACATGGCAAATAGATGGGGAAGACAATGGAAACAGTGACAGACTTAATTTTCTCAGGCTCCCAAATCACTGGGGATGGTGACTGCAGCCATTAAATTGACAGACGCTTGCTCCTTGGAAGAAAAGCTATGACAAACCTACATGGCATATTAAAAAGTAGAGACATCCCTTTGCTGACAAAGGTCTATATAGTCAAAGCTATGGTTTCTCCAGTAGTCATGAATGTATGTGAGAGCTGGACCATAAAGAAGGCTGAAGAATTGATGCTTCTAACTGTGGTGCTAGAGAAGACTCTTGAGAGTCCCTTGGACTGCAAGGAGATCAAACCAGTCAATCCTGAAAGAAATCAACTCTGAATGTTCATTGGAAGACTGATGCTCTGGCTGAAACTCCAATTCTTTGGCCAGCTCATGGGAATAGCCAGCTCATTGAAAAAGACCTGGATGGTGGAAAGATTAAGGGCAGGAGGAGAAGGGGGCACAGAGGATGAGATGGTTGGATGGCATCATTGACTCAGTGGACATGAGTTTGAGCAAACTCCAGGAGATAGTGAAAACAGGGAAGTCTGGTGTGCTGCAGTCCATGGAGTCCCAAAGAGTAGCTCTTCACAGCATCTTTACCAGTAGTAAAGTCCATCTCAAGAAACTACTTTCTGTGCTTATTCATAAGAAGCAACTCACCATCTGTTAGTTTTGTCAGTGATTCAGATACATGTTCAGGCTCCATTCATGTTTTCTTGCAATTTCCACCACATCTGCAGTTACTTCCTCCACCAGTGCTTTAAACCCCTCAAAGTAATTGAAGAGGATTAAAATCAACTTCTTCCAAACTCCTGCTAATGCTGGTATCTTGACCCCTTTCCATGAATCACAAATGTTCTTCATGGCATCTAGAATGGTGTGCCCTTTCCAGATTTTCAATTTTCTTTGCCTGGATCCACCAGAGGAATCGCTATCTATGGCAGCTATAGTCTCACAAAACCCATGAGTTGCAAAATGGATGCTGTGCTAGCAGGCATGAAGACATGAATCTCATTGTACATCTGCATCAGAGCTCTTAGGTGCCCAGGGACATTGTCTACAAGCAGTAATATTTTGAAAGAAACCTTTTTTTTTTTTTTTTCCCTGAGCAGTAAGGCTCACCAATTGGGCTTAAATAATCAGTAAACCACATTGTAAACAGTTGTGCTATCGTCCAGGCTTTGTCATTCCATTTATACAGTACATAAAGAGTGGATTGAGCATAACTCAAGGTTTCTAGGGTTTTCAAAATGGTAAATGTGCACTGGCTTAAAGTTACCAGCTGCATTAGTCCCTAACATGATCGTCAACCAGGCATGGACTTGTCCTCTCTAGCTATGAAAGTCCTAGAAAGCATATTCTTCTAATAGAAGGCTATTTCATCTACATTGAAAATCTATTTAATGTAGACACTGAAACTGTGCCCCATAGTGTTAACAGAAGCTGATAACTAACAGAAATTCTTGAACTTGCATTATAAAAGAACAGACAAAGGATCAGCTTTTTAAAACCTCTTTGCTTTTAATCTGTCTTCATTGATTAAGTTCACATTAATATTTTTTTCTTCCTCTTTTCCTCTTTTAAACAGCATACCTTCTTAGCTTCATATAGCTCAGTTGCTTTATAGGAATTTGGAGTCAGCTCCTGCCAGTGTGAGCTGGCTGGAGGCTAAATGGGACTATGACCCTAATACTGGGCCTGCTCAGATGCCCACTGAATGGTCTTTTGATGTCAAAGAGCCAGAAAACTCCACCCTCAGATCATACTAAGTGTCTCCATTTTGAATATGCAGAATCATATAACCCAGATGGACCTGCACAGAACACTGATTCCCTCACCACTTTCCATACCTCCAATCTCCTTTCCCCATGCCTGAGACCACCCTGCTTATTCTAAAAATACCCCAAGGTGGATCTGAGACTTGTTCTCCATCTCCTTGCTTGGCTGCCTTGCAAATAAATTCTTTCTTGGTTTTGAACCTTGGTGTCTTGGCATTTGGTTTGCTGCACATTTAGCAAATGGATCCAGTTTGGTAACATCATGTTTATTAATTATCTTAGCCAGATCTCCTGGGAAATTTGTTGCAACTTATACATCAGCACTTGCTTCCCCTTGTGCTTTTATGTTACAGAGAGGGCTTTTTCCCTTAAACCTCCTAAACCACTCTCTGCTAGCTTCCAGCTGTTCTTCAGGAGCTTCCTCACCTCTCTCAGCCTTCACAGAATAAATGAATGGTCTGGTTTAGGCTTTGATTTAAAGGAATGCTATGGCTGGTTTGGTCTTCTATCCAGACCACTCAAACCTTTTCCATTCCAGAAATAAACCATTTTTCTCTCTTATCATTCATGTGTTCACTGGAGTAGCACTTTTAATTTCCTTCAAGGACTTTACCTTTGTGTTCACAACTTGGCTAACTTTGGCATGAGGAACCTAGTTTTCACTCTGTCTTGACTTTTGACATGTCCTTCCTCACTAAGCTTAACCATTCCTAGTTTTTTATTTAAAGTGAGAGATATGTGACTCTTCCTTTCACTTGAACACTTAAAAGCTTAGGATTATTAACGGCCTAATTTCACCAAGAAATTGTGTTACCAGGAATAGGGATTCCCAAGGACAGTGAGAGAGATGAGGAAATAGCAGGTTGGTGGAATAGTCAGAATACACACATTTATCAATTCAGTTTCCAGTATTATATGGGCATGGTGTTAAAATAATTACAATAGTAATATCAAAGATCACTGAGCACAGAACACCACCACAAGTATAACACTAATATTTGAAGTATTTTGAAGACTACCAAAATGTGAAACAGAGACACAAAGAAGCAAATATTGTAAAAATCCCACCAATAGACTTGCTCGATGCAGGGTTGCCACAGACTTTCAATTTTGTAAAAAAAAAAAACAAAACCAAAAAACAAAAACACAATATCTGTGAAGCACAATAAAAAACAATAACATGAAGTATGCCTGTAGTTAAAATAAATAAATAAAATCCTTGCAATTATTCTACCCCAAGCTAAGAGCTTCATTACCACCCTTGCCAGAAAGTAGATTCTTGCTTTCTCACACAGCTCTCCTAACAGTGAAGAATCAAATGGGTGTATTTCATTGCCACGTGGTATATCATGAGAGGCTGGGAAAATTGAGCGTTTAGCCTCTACTCTGGAAAATTAATGCAGAATAGGGGGGTATTCCCCAACTGTGAGAATGGTGTGGCCAGGGAGCCAAAAATCATGGCAACTATTCACTGGCAGTATGGCTCCATTCTTGGAACTAGAAAGACAATAGGTCTTGACAGATGCAGTACTGGAAGTGAGAGTGCAGGGCATAGCATCATGAGTGGCAAGCAGATTTCAGGTTTGTGTAAGGTGGTGGATGGTGTTGTCATTACTTTGATGAGGGTGGCTTGAGGGAGAAACATGTTTAGTACAGGAAAGGCAGGTAGGATGTCAAGAGCAGTTTGAAGGGATTCTGGGAAACAGAAGTGGCATAGTTTTTGAATCTCTTCAAATTATTTTATAAAAAGAAACAAAAATAAATAGAACAAAGCCAAAAATCATGGTGATAATCTTTACCAGTAGGTGACAAGATATTTCCATATACTGCAAATTCTTTACCAGTAGGTGACAAGGTATTGCCATATACTGCAAAATAGGAATGGGCAGGGAGTAAACCACTGAGAGTTAAAAGACTTCAGTGTACCATCTTTGCAGGACAGGAGAAATCAAGTGTTATCAAATGGACTTGAGAACCCTAAAAGAGTCAAGAAGTATTTATGGGAAACTTCAGCTGAAAATGAAGAGTTTTACACTCTCTAATAATAAATGAATATAGGAGTTTGCAGTAAAGTCTGAAGGAGCCAGAGAAGTCTGGGTCCCATGAGTTCCCAGACTGACAAGTCAAAACTTACTTCTAGGACAAAGTCTCACAATGAGAAAACTTCTGCAAAGAGAATCCAAAGTAAGTAGCACAGGAATAACAGTCAAAGGAAATAGCAGGTCCAGATAAAAGTAAGGGAAGGCAGGAAGACAAATCTCAAGAAAATAAGCTGTGATTGAAACAAAAAATGTTGCATAAACACAACAAAAAATTCTAGAACTATGAAGTTAGAGGAACTATGTTGAGTCACATCCACTTCTGAAAGTTAAGAAAAACCTCATTTCAAGTATAAATGAAAAAAGGATCAGATCTTAACACTAACAGGAAAAAACAGATTAAGAAGCAGAATAACATCCCTACAGATCAGGAATGAACACAGAAAGACATCAGCATAAGACAGATTAGAATTATAATCTAAAAATTAACAAAATAATACAAGGTAAAAAATAATAATCAGAATTGAGAAACTCAGAAATTAGGGGATATAGTCACAGAAAAAATTCTAAAGGAAAGAAAAACATTTCAGAAACAAGGTTAACCAGAAGAACAAGAAAAAAAAACCAACAACAATGGCCTAAAGATTTCAATGGACATTTCTTCAAAGAAGACGTACAAATGGTCAAATAAGCATATTAAAAAATGCTTAATGTCACTAATAATTAAGTAAATGTGCATCTAAACCACAATGAGATACCAATTCACACCTATTAGGATGGCTGGTAACAACAAGTCAAAAACAAAATAACAAGTGCTAGAGAGCTGTAGAGGATGTGAAGACATTGGAAACCTTGTACATTGCTGTCAGGAATAAAAAAAGAAACAGCTGCTATGGAAAACAGTTTGACCAATTTTCAAGAAATTAAACATAGAATTACTATATCATCTAGTGATTCTACTTCTGGGAATATACTCAAAAGAATTAAAAGCAAGGGTTGTGAACAGATATTTGTGTACCAATATTCATAAAAGCCATATTCATGATAGTCAAAAGGAGAAAACATACCAACTGTTCACTGAGACATGAACAAAATATGGTTTTAAAAAGTGATATATACTATTCAGCCTAGAAAAGGAATGAAATTCTATACATGCTATGACATGGATGAATTTTTAAAGCATGATGGTAAGTGAAATAAGCCATTCACAAAAGAATAAATACTTTATAATTTGAATTATATGAAATACCAATTTGAAAAACTTAGCAGTGGCCAGAGGACTGGAAAAAGTCAGTTTCCATTTTGCTCCCAAAGAAAGGCAATGCCAAAGAATGTTCAAACTACTGCACAATTGCACTCATCTCACACACTAGTAATGCTCAAAATTCTCCAAGCCAGGCTTCAACAGAATGTGAACCAAGAACTAACTTCCATATGTACAAGCTGGATTTAGAAAAGGCAGAGGAACCAGACATCAAATAGCCAACATCTACTGGATCATCAAAAAAGCAAGACAGTTCCAGAAAAATATCTACTTCTGCTTTATTGACTATGCCAAAGCTTTTGACTGTATGGATCACAACAAATTGTGGAAAATTCTGAAAGAGATGGGAATACCAGACCACCTTGCCTTCTGAGAAATCTGTATACAGGTTAAAAAGCAGCAGTTAGAACTGGACATGCAACAATGGACTGATTCCAAATTGGGAAAGGAGTATGTCAAGGCTATACACTGTCACCCTGCTTATTTAACTTATATGCAGAGTATACCATGCGAAATCCCAGGCTGGATGAAACACAAGCTGGAATTAAAATTGCTGGGAGAAATATCAATAACCTCAGATATGCAGATGACACCACCCTTATAGCAGAAAGTGAAGAGGAACTAAAAAGCCTCTTGATGAAAGTGAAAGAAGAGAGTGAAAAAGCTGGCTTAAAACTCAACATTCAAAAAACTAAGATCATGGCATCTGGTCCCATCACTTCATGGCAAATAGATGGGGAAACAGTGGAAACAGTTAGAGACTTTATTTTCTTGGGCTCTAAAATCTCTGCAGATGGTGACTGCAGTCATGAAATTAAAAGACGCTTACTCCTTAGAAGAAAAGCTATGACAAACCTAGATGGCATATTAAGAAGCACAGACATTACTTCGCTGATAAAGGTCCACCTAGTCAAAGCTATGGTTTTTCTAGTAGTTATGTATGGATGTGAAAATTGGACCATAAAAAAAGCTGAGTGCTAAAGAATTGATGATTTGAACTGGGGTGCTGGAGAAGACTCTTGAGAGTCCCTTGGACTGCAAGGAGATCAAACCAATCAATCCTAAAGGAAATCATCCTGAATATTCATTGGAAGGACTGATGCTGAAGCTGAAGCATCAATCCTTTGGCCACCTGATCTGAAGAACTGACACAGTGGAAAAGACCCTGATGCTGAGAAAGACTGAAAGCAGGAGAAGGGGATGGACAGAGGATGAGATGATTGGATGGGATCACCAACTTGATGGACATGAGTTTGAGCAAGTTCTGGGAGTTGGTGATGGACAGGAAAGTCTGGCATGTTGTAGTCCATGGGATCACAGAAAGTTAAACATGAGTGAGCAACTGAACTGAACTGAAAATAGGCAAATTCACAGAAACAGAAAGTAGAATACTGGTTACCAGTGGCTGCTGCTGCTGCTGCTAAGTCACTTCAGTCGTGTCCGACTCTGTGCGACCTCGTAGACGGCAGCCCACCAGGCTCCCCCATCCCTGGGATTCTCCAGGCAAGAACACTGGAGTGGGTTGCCATTTCCTTCTCCAATGCATAAAAGTGAAATGTGAAAGTGAAGTCGCTCAGTTGTGTCCGACTCTTAGCAACCCCATGGACTGCAGCCTACCAAGCTCCTCTATCCATGGGATTTTCCAGGCAAGAGTACTGGAGTGGGGTGCCATCACATTCTCTGTACCAGCGGCTAGCAGAGGTCAGTGAAAAGTTCTTTTGGATGAATACAGAATTTCATCTTGGGATTACAAAACGTTATGGAGATGAACAATAGTTATGATGGCACAAGAGTAATTCAAATAATTATAATCAAAATATAGTCTTTTTAAGGATCATACCTTGGGTGATTCAACAATAAAGAAATATAGAAATATAAGGTCTAATCTGAGAGTTCTCCAAAACTTAGAGACTAATGGAGATGGAGGAGTCAGCAAAAAAAGTCTGAGAAGAGACTAAGGAAGTAGGAGGTAAAGCAGATTGATGTCACAGAAGCCAAGAGAGGAACATGTTCCAAGATGGGGTGGCTGTAATGCTGCCAGGAAGTCAGTAAGATGGTAACAGAAAATGGTCATTGAATTTGTCAGTATGGAGCCCACTGGTGACCTTGCTAAGAGCAGTGCAAGTGGTGGGTAAAGGAAAAGCTAACTCAGGACAAGTGACAGTAACTAGAAAGTAAAGTGAAAAAAGTGAAAGTGTTAGTTGCTTAGTCATGTCCAACTATTTGCTCCTCTGTCCATGGCTAGAATACTGGAGTGGGTAGCCATTCCCTTCTCCAGGGGATCTTCCTGACCCAGGGATTAAACCTGGGTCTCCTGCATTGTAGGCAGATTCTTCACCATCTGAGCCATCAGGAAAGCCACAGCTAGAAAGTGAGAAGATAACTAAATACCAGGAGGCAACTCCTTCAAGAAGTTTACCTAAGAAGAGGAGCAGAGACATAGCTTGGAAGCTCGGGGAAAATGTGAGGTTAATGGAGATCAGTTTTTAAAGTGGCATTTATTCAAGCATAGGTATATGCTGAAGGAAAACTTGAAAATATAGGAGAGAAAGAGCATAACCAAGCAAGACAAATTCTTGTGGAATTGAGAGGGGATGAAGCTCAAATCACACATGGATTTCAGGTTATGTTTTTTTTTGTGTCATTTAAAAACTACTTACTGATCAGGACTCACTAGATTGATTTAATGACCTACAGTTTGAAAAACAATGGACCTACAGCATATTATTTTACCTTCCTGAATCTATTTCTTTAACCATAAAATGGGAATGACAACCTTATAAGGTTGTTATGATGGTCAAATAAGACATTATATGTAAAGTATATGGTACTGAGCACACAGCTTGTGCTCAATAAATGTAACTATTATTAAAACTATTTTTAAAAACAGAGAAAGTTAATAAGGTCTGAGTCTGGGTATAGCCAGAACATATCTAGGCTGCTGCCCAAACTTCGACTAATCTTTTCATCATAACCACAAGCATCAGATCTATGGTGTCACTGTCTCCTGCTGTGGAGCACCAGCTACTTCTATTTGTGTGATTGTTTAGAAATAGCAAAAAAATTACGCTTGAGTTTTATTTGAATCACTTCCTTTCCATAAAATCATCCAGATATTTAATTGAGAACAGGGAAATTTTGATAGCATTCTAAATTTTAAAACATTCCTCCCAAAGAACCATCCAAATGCATTTTCCCAAGCCAAACAGATATCCCTAGGCTTGAACTGCTATTTCTAATTTCTAATTTATTCTTACAGGCTAATTTACAAAATGAAATTATTTGGATGATTGGTTTGCAGTAAACATGGTAAACCAAACTGGTTTATAAATTTAGAGAAAGGTTGAGTCTCCTCTTAGAATAATGGAGAAATAATAGAAGTATTAATGACAATGAAACTTTCATAATTAAAAAGTCAAATTCAGAAATAACAAGCAGGAATGAACATTATTAGGTAACAACAGCATAAATTGTGATTCTTGCAAATGTTTATTTTGAGCTCTTTTCATGGGATAATGCAACCTCCAAAATACAATTTACTAAATGATAATATGTGTTCCAGATGTGTCATAATTAAGTTTGATAGTCTTTGGAGAATTTAGTACTATTAAACATAAAAAGAGATAAGAAAATAGTGCATAAAATTCTAAAAATCATAAAAGAAAGACAAAATTGTTTTAATAGATGCTATGACTTCTACGTCTGATAAT
>SJYT01011201.1:125227-234200 GCA_006410635.1 Cephalophus harveyi
AGGAGATCAGCCCTGGGATTTCTTTGGAAGGAATGATGCTAAAGCTGAAACTCCAGTACTTTGGCCACCTCATGCGAAGAGTTGACTCATTGGAAAAGACTCTGATGCTGGGAGGGATTGGGGGCAGGAGGAGAAGGAGACGACGGAGGATGAGATGGCTGGATGGCATCACGGACTCGATGGACGCGAGTCTGAGTGAACTCCGGGAGTTGGTGATGGACAGGGAGGCCTGGCGTGCTGCGATTCATGGGGTTGCAAAGAGTTGGACACGACTGAGCGACTGAACTGAACTGAACTGAAAAATCCTTTAGCTACATGCAGGGTTTCACAGCTATAAATTGATGCTATTTAGCTTATAAACTAGAGGTAATATGGATGTATTTAAATCTTGGGAGAGATTTTTTTAAAGATTCTGGTAAAGTTCTTTTCATATACTAAGAAACTGAAAATAATTCAGCATAAATCTAATTGTTCCCAGGAATGAGGATCGGTATCCCAGTTTGGAAAAGTTACATTTTATATAGCAGATGTCATGAACTAAGTCCTAGTAATAATGTTATTAAGAGCACTTAGAAACATTTTTTAAACCATCCGTGAAATTCTCCAAATTAAAAACACCTGTTTCCTCAGGGCTTCTAGTCGCTTTTCTCTCTCTTCTTCTTCGAGTGCTTCTTGAAGGACCACTTCTTTTTTCTCCATCAAACGCTTTTCCAATAATTCTTGTCTATATTTAATCCTTTAAAAATAATGCACAGGGAAGTTAGGAGAACATCATGATAATGTTGGAGATTATATGGACAGCAGCATATGGGCAGAAGTCATCTCAGAAGTGACATCACTGTCATTTTCTTTTTACTTGCTTTGGATGATTTCTCATATCACAACCATAAAGGATGTTTCTATAAAATATAATTTACAATAATTCTAATAACAATCATAGAACTGCAGGTTATGCGGGCAGGGAAACATGGGGTAAAATCCAATCTTGCTCCTTCTTCATTGAAATCATTGTATTAACCATCAGCTGCCACAACTGCAGCTAATCCAATCTGACAGATGACAGCCTCACTCTTGAGTTATTTCAGCAGTCTTCTAGTAAGTTTTAATACAATATGAGATTTAAAAGGCTATGTTACTGTTTGAATAGGCCTAATTTTAAAAAGACAAGTAAATAAAATATTACAATATGCCCAAAGTATCTCAGTTACTAGAGTTTAAACCAAACTTTATACTGTCACTCATTTTGTCAAGAATGCTCTATCTGGATGGATGTGTGTGTTTGTATTAAGAAACTTTGAAAATTGCACATTGACTGTAGATGGCAGCAAAAACATGACTTTCCCTGAGCATTCTGTTTCCATCCTCCTTAACAGCAGATATTAAAACCAAGCACATTTAAATACCTGTTTTAATACTCCAGGGTTCACCTGGCCCTCCTCTGTTGCTCTTTTGGGGCCGCCTCCCTAACTATATTTTTGTCCAAGGTATTATTCTATTGAATTATAGAGATAAGATTTGCCTTTTCAAAAACAGTAGGCATCCGGCTTCTCAAGGGAGAAGGAGGTGTTAGCTCTGTCTTCTATCCCTGATGGTATAGTTTTAACTTCCTCTATAGCTTCAGGCCTTCCTTGGTGGCTCAATGGTAAAGAATCTGCCTGCCAGTGCAGGAGATGCAGGTTCGATTCCTAGGTCGGGAAGATCCCCTGGAGAAGGAAATGGCAACGCACTTCAGTATTCTTGCCTGGGCAACCCCATGGACAGAGGAGCCTGGAAGTCTGCAGTCCAAGTCAGACACAGCTTAGAGACTAAATAACAATGGCATCAGTCACAAATGTACTTGGCCCCAGGCTTGCACACCTATATTTTCCATGGATGTCCCTGTACTAGACCATTTTTATTCTGGATCCTGACATTTACTGAGGTGTTCACTATACATCAAGTCTTGTGCTAAGGGCTCATTCAGACTTCACAGGTTGGGGTACCATCATTTATCTTTAAAGATAAAGAAATGGAGGCATAGAAAGGTGATGAAACTTATTCCAAGCCTCAATGGCAGAACCTGAGGTCAAACCCAGGCAAACTGGCCCCAGAGCCCATGAACAGTTAACTACCATGTTCTTCTCTCTCCTTCCCTTGACAGCTCTACTCACCTCACTGACTGATGAATACCTACTTTGTGCCAAACCCTGTACTGGAAATTGAGAGCGCTCTGAGAAAAAGACCGCTCTTAAAGAGCCTGTGGTTTAACAGAGACGAAAGACAAGCCCAAGAACTAAACAAGGCACACAGTATCTTCAGAGAGGTATAGATAAGGTCCACCCGGGATTCAGAGGAAAGTGAGATGCCGACTTGCCGAACTGTGAGAAAGACTGGTCGACTTCAGTAAGCACTTTATGGAGGAGGCTGCGGCATCTGAGCTGGGTCTGGAGGACCAGGGTTTGGAGAGGCCAGGAGGCATGGCTGAGGTGGGGCAGAGCGAGAGCTGGGTGAGGGTGAGTCCGGGGAGGCTCAGGCTCTGCAAGTGCACGGTTGGCCTCCGAGAGTGGCTGACTTCTTCAGTTTCGTCCTCTGGGCACCTGCTTGCCTCACCTCGTCACAGCACTGGGCAGGGAAGGGTTCAAGGTGGCTAAACAGAGTGAGTGGGTGAGCAGTGACAGGGAAGCCCAGCAAAGCACTGAGGGGGCTGAGCCTGGTAGTCACAGGTTCCCTCAATGGTCTGCTCTTGGGGAGGAAAACTCTTTAAAACCAGGTTGCTCCCGAGGCTGGCACTGAAGCAGCAGCACTGGGATAGAGGAGGGGAGCCGGCAGCAGATACTCTAGGAGTACAAAACCCAGAAGGGGATTTGGAAAGAAGGTCCTAGGCTCGGTTGATGGCTGTGGCTGTTCTGCCCCATCATCTCCCATTTCAAGAGTCACTACAACCAGATACGTGGATTAAAGAGTTCACAGGCCAGGTTGCTCCCTTTCTCTGATACCTCTCTGTCATAGAAAGCTCTATTTCTCATTCCTTCTATTTTCACTAAGGTGTGACACAACTTTCCTAATGAGGTTCTACTCAATTTAAGCACTGAGTACAAGCTAAGGGAACTACTGTGAAGGTTCAATTAAAAGACACCCAGGGATTTGACAATTACCATATGTTAATTCTCAGAACTTCTGAAAAGTTTCTCTTCCTTTGGGATGTATAGGTTGCTTTGTCTGCTACAAACTTTTGCCTGCTTTGTGGAAAAGTAATAGCTGTTTTAGTTAGAGGAGCTTGACTAGTGAGGAAGAGATTCAAAAGGAGAGTGAAGCATTTGAAGCTATTTGGTAAAGAAAACTGGCTCATGCTTTACTTTGAAGTTCATTCATTCATTCATCAAAAATTTGAGCACCTCTCTGCATCAGAGAAGTCAAGGACTTCCCTGGTGGCTTAGACGGTAAAGCGTCTGTCTACAATGCAGGAGACCTGGGTTCAATCCCTGGGTCAGGAAGATCCCCTGGAGGAGGAAATGGCAACCCACTCCAGTGTTCTTGCCTGGAAAATCCCATGGACAGAGGAGCCTGGTAGGCTACAGTCCATGGGGTCGCAAAGAGTCGGACATGACTGAGCAATTTCACTTTCACTGCGCCAATCACTGTTGTTAGCACTGGACAAAGGATTTCAGTTCAGAAGACATACTCCTGTCCTCACAGAAGTGACCGTCTAATGTGGATACAAAGATCCAGGCAATTACGGCACAGGGTAGCTCTTGCCCTGATGAGACAGTGGGGCACAGGTCACGGGAGAAGCGCCTTTGCCAGACTTGGGGCATTCAGAGGAGCAGCCACCAGGAAGTGGTCCGAAATTCAGATCTAAAAAAGGAGCAGGAATTCCTCAGAGGGGGAGAGAGCAGAAAGAATGTTCTAAGTAGGAAAAAATATCATATGAAGGCCCAGAAGGTGAGAGAGCATGGTATGCTTGAAGAACTCAAAAACATTTGGAATGACCAAAAATGAAAATTGTAAGGTGAGGAGTACCAAGAGCTGAGGCTAGGAAGGCAAGGGAGGACAGGTAGTGAGGACTTTGCAAACATGAGGGCTTTGATCAAGGCAACACAATCAGAAGACTCTCTCCTGTAATGTGGAGGATGGATTGCTAAGAAGCAAGACCAGAGAGACTTAATTCCAATGCAAAAAAAAAAAGCTTTCCTGAATTAGGGCAGGGGAGGGGTGCTTACAAGACTATATCATCTTAAAATTTATGTAGAAAATAGAATAGTCTTAAAATTTATGTAGAAAAATAGAATAAGTAAGCATTGTTAGTGTTTTTTAAGGGAAAGGGGGAGAGAGAGAGGAAGCTAAGGTTTCCATGCTGCATTCCTCTCTAAAACTGGGGACTTAGAGAAACCAGGGAGAGAAGGAATTAGGTTGAGCTTAGTTTAGATCTGCTGTCTTAAGATCTGGGCTGGAGAAATGGATGGGGATCTTTATCCATGGCCTGGAACTGAGACTGAGAAACAGATAGCATCTATCCAGGAAGGTACTACAGTGTAAGAGGAGGTGGCAGGCCTAAAACTGATTCCAAAGGAAACAACTTTTTTTGGTCAGTTTTTCTATGTATGTTTTCAGTATTTATAATTTTATATTATTCACTCATTCATTGACTGGGTGTCCACACTGTGCCAAATGCTATTCTAGGGTGGATGATCCACACTGATTAAATAAAAAAACAACAAAACCCTGTTCTCACACTTTCAATTACAGGCATATATTTTCATGTATTTAGAAGTTTAATTTCTTTTCAAAAAGGAGGTAAATTACCAATTTAATTTCCCCACTCTGCTCAACCCAAGGAAGGGGGCAACTTTTAAGAAGGGGACAGAAAAGGAAGAAAGTAGGAGAATGAGGAGAAATTGTGGCAAAGAAGAGAATGACGATGGAAATAGCAATGTCTCCTGCTAAAAATCAGCTCTAATCTAAGATAATCATTGGATTAAATAACAGGGAGCCATCAGCAAACTTGGCAGTAGAGAGGTGGCTGAAGAATTAGCAGTAGATAAGGAAGTCAGAGGTAAGAGAGACAACACCTTCAGTAAGCCTGATGCCAGTGGAGAGGAGAGAAGCAAGCTGGGGCTGGAGGAAGCTGATCACAGTTGCATTCGTTCCGAAGTGATGACCAAGCTGACTCTGACTTGGTGAAGACTGCAGTGAAGACTGGCCATGGGAAATTTTAACGAGACATACTCAAAGTCTTCATTCTTAGAGATGCCAAGGTTTAAACTCAAATAATAATTCACTGTAAAAGGGGAAATTCTTGATACACCCTCCTTTTCCCAGTCTGGATAGAAAATCGTCTTTGCCTAAAGAGAAGTGATGCAGAAAAATTCCTGGGAGAAAGCCAAATACTCACATATTCATGGGGAAAGAAAATGGCAACAGTAAAGTCAATCATTTGGAAAATTTTCCACATAAATACCTTTAGCCATTTGAAATAGCAGATTTTCTCCAAATTAAACTGTTGCTATGAAAGTCAATGTCAGGAAGTGGCAAAACTCAACAGTCTTTAAGCTGTGCACTGAATTCTCAAACAGGAATCCTAGGTTCATCTCTCAGTCTGTTTCATGCTCTCTGAATTGACAAAGGTTGAGAGTGCCGCAAAGGAGGCCTTTTCTACTCCTTTTGGGGGAGGAGAAGCATCATATTGTTCAAAAGCAACAGCTGTTGCAGAGCCAGGCAGAGCATTAACAATAATCTGAAAAGGATTTTGTTTAAGCTTCTGGACCTGAGTGTAGTTGAAGGGACAAGAAGCTTTCATGTAGAAATGGAGAATTTATACATCATTTGGAGATATTTTTATGTGTGATGCATTCGAAGAGAGGAGATACTGTTGTTGTTTAGTCACTAAGTCATGTCTGACTCTTTTGAGACCCTGTGGACTGTAGCCTGCCAGGCTCCTCTGTCCATGGGATTTCCCTGGCAAGAATACTGGAGTAGGTTGCCATTTACTTCTTCAGGGGATCTTCCTCACCCAGGGATTGAACCTGCATCTCCTGCATTGCAGGCTGATTCTTTACCACTGAGCCATCATGGAAGCTCAAGAGATGAGTATACAAATGCAAATAGTTTGGAAACATCATGAACTTCAGTGACACCCTCCTTTGCTTCAGTGAAACTAGCAGTAAGAACCAGGCAAAATATTAACTTCAAAATTTGACTTCCCTCCTATCTGAAGGGAGACACAGATAGCTTCAGTCTTAAAAGAAGCTACAGGAACTAAAAGGGGAAAAAAGACTTCAGAATAATTTTTTGCTGACAGTGGCAGGTTCTACAGTTTGTTTTTAACTTAAGCAGTAAATAAAACAGCATTAACAATACATCTTAATTAGGTTACACTAACCAGTATGGAACTCCCACCAAAATTGTTTCAGGGAAGTAATTTGCCCTACTGAATTAGAGGCAGTTTCCAAACAAATCTGCTACTTCATTGTTAGGTAATGTGGCTTACTCAGCACTGAACAAGAAATCTTTACCAGGCACACGCTGGAGGTGCTATTGCCAGAGGGGTTTGAACAGCAGTGCAGCATAGTGAACCTGTTTCTCCCTGCTGGGAAATCCACTTTTGGCTTAAACCCCACTCAGAAAGTTGTTCTTCCCACCAAGCAAAGAGACACCCCCATGAGCTCTACAGGACTCCAACAGGGAAGAGTGTGGAGATCAAAACATAGGCAGGCCAAGTGGCAGCACCTGTACAAAGGCGGAGAAGCCAGCCCACAGGAAAGAAGGAAGAAAACATACCAGGTGTTCACATTGGCCAGCATCACCCCTCCAGTGCTCAGGACCATGAGATGCTATACTCAGTGAGGGTTCTGGCTAAGGGCATAAACAGAGACCAATTCCTGCAAATGAAATGTGGATCCTGATACAAGGCAGTGACATCCTGGTACAGATCAGCATGGGACAAGAACAAAGAGGATTCACAGAGAACCCACAGAACCAGAAGGAGATGAACCCAGGCCAGCCCCAGACAGAGACTATTCTTCTAGCTCAGAGTGCTTACTGGTTCCTTTGTGGGGTGTAAAGGCAAGTTCCTGTTGGAACTTATCTTTAATTTATTAATCCAATTAGTCAACATAGAGTTATTGGCAAACCTACTATGTGCCAGGCACTGCCCCACAGGTTCAGGATACAATAATGAAAAATAAAATCCAGACAAACAAGATCCCCGCTCTTAAATCTTACATTAGTTATGGTTTGTTGTATATGAGCATGCCTAAATTAACATCCTAGTAAAATACATAAAATTGTTTTAATACATTTTTTTTAATTTATCACTAAGTCCTAAATTGGAGAGCTTTTTCTTATATTGCTATAGCTCAATAGTTCTCAACTATGACTATCATTAGAATCACTGGAACTTATAAAAACTTCTGATCCCAGGGCCCCACACCACAGTAATTACATCAGAATCTGGTTTCGAGGGTCAAGATTGGTATTTTGTTAAAGCTCCTCAGTGATTCCGATACGCAGCCTGGTCTGAGCAAGCACTGCCTGGCCCAGTGGATCCCTAATTCACACTAGCGTCAGGACCCCCTGGAGGGCTTGTTTTTATTTTTTTATATTTGTCTGGGCTGGGTCTTCGCTGCTGCATGGGCTTTTCTCTAGCTGCGGAGAGCTGGGGCTACTCTCCAGCGGTGAACGGCCTTCTCATCAGGGTGGCTTCTTTTGTTGCAGAGCACGGGGCTCTAGGGCATGGACTTCAGTAGTCGCAGCTCCCAGGCTCAAGAACACAGGCTCAGTAGTTGCGGTACACAGGCTTAGTTGCTCGTGGCATGCGGGATCTTCCCAGATCAGGGATGGAACCCTCGTCTCCTGCACTGGCAGGCGAATTCTTTACCACTGAGCCACCAAGGAGGCCTCGGAGGGCTTGTGGAAGCTCAGATTCAGGAGCAGGGAGGTGGGGTCTGAGAATCTGTATTTCTACGAAGTTTCCAGGTGATGCTGGTCTGGAGACCACACTTTGAGAACCACAGCACAGATAAATATTTAGATTAAAGGAAATCTAATTGCCTATTATTAGCAAGACAAAACTAGGTGCAAATCACTACCTAGATCAGCTTCTTATTTCTGGTTGCATGTGCTAAACATCACAGTTATATGCCTCAGGATTGATCCAAACTAGAAGTTTCTGCTTTTGTGCTACTGACATTCAGGAGCAGAAACTTTAATTTGTGTCATATTTTAGATTTATATATAAGTGATATCATTCATACTCCATTGTATATACACACACACACACACACACACACACACACACACACATATATATATATCGCCATATCTTCTTTACCTATAAAATAGAAACACACTCACAGACATAGAGAACAGACTTGTAGTTGCCAAGGCAGGGGCAAAGAGGGAGAGGGCTGGCTTGGGAGTTTGGGGTTACTAGATGCAAACTGTTACATAGAGAATGAACAAACAACTAGGTCCTTCTGTATAGCATAGGGAACTATATTTAGAATCCTGGGATAAACCATAATGGAAAAGAATATGAGAAAGAACGTGCATACGCATAACTGAACCACTTTGCTGTATACCGGAAACTAACACAATGTTGTTAATTAACTATACTTCTGTTAGAAATAAAAAAAAGCAGAGTCTTTCAACCCCAACCTATCCCATGGCCTTAACACATATAGCTGACAGGTTTCCTAGTGGTATAGGGAACTATATTTAGAATCCTGGGATAAACCATAATGGAAAAGAATATGAGAAAGAACGTGCATACGCATAACTGAATCACTTTGCTGTATACCGGAAACTAACACAATGTTGTTAATTAACTATACTTCCGTTAGAAATAAAAAAAAAAGCAGAGTCTTTCAACCCCAACCTATCCCATGGCCTTAACACATATAGCTGACAGGTTTCCTAGTGGCAGTGGTCCTCCCAGGCTTGGGAGAGCCACAGTGGCTATCACGGAACCTCTTTCTTTCCCTCAATGGACAAAACACTGGGATATCCTGACAACAACTGGAAACCTCAGACTCCCGGTGATATTTAAAGGGTCTATTCAATAAAATCAAAGAAGGAAGAAACAACTTGAAAGCATTTGAGCAATGAGCCACTTCCCTGGGGACTAGTTCCTGCAACTCCGGTGGGGGGGGGAGGGGTGGTAAATATTTTTCATACTGGAAGTGAAAACCCACAGATGAGAGTGATATACATTTTCCTGTTGGCTGTAATCAGTTCCAACCTAGCCATCTGAGTTCACTTGAGTTGGAAATGCAGAGATACAAACAGCTGTGAAACAAGGACTTAAACCTGGAACTCCAGAGTTAAATATAGAATAAGATGTGAGGAGAGGGTTAGTGAAAGAATGTTATAAATATAATTTTTGCCCTTGCTCCAAGTAAGTGCACAAAGGCATTTCTGCCCATTTACCTCTTCTTTTTGAACTATTTCTAAGTATTTCCATCTAGTTTTCAGTAATCTTTTAATATCCTCACATAGTCTCAAAATTTTCCTAGAATACTCCTTTCCCAATAGCATTTCAAGTAGGGTATAGGAAATAAAAGATGCATTGTCTATGGAGAATTAAAAGCAATAAATAAAAGCTAGTCTTTTTTTTTTTTTTTTGGTCTTTTTAATCACTATGCATCAGCAAGTCTCAACAAAGTTAGTGACAAAAACTCCCTCTACTGGAGCATGCATTCCTATCTCACTTACTCAGTTGCCCCTTTCAAATATTTCCCTTAATTGAAAACCAGTGCTTCCCAGGTGATACTACTTCCATTGCTACCCATTTACAGTGGAGAGAGAAGAAAGAAAGCATTTTCCTGGCTCTCTGACAATTCCAGAAAAGTTTTACCCATTGACTTGGGTTAGATCATCCTGTTTCTAATACAGTTCTTGGGATCATCTACTGTCTTCCCAGGTCACTGCCCATATTTACTGAGGGTTATTCAAAACTCCACTCTTATAGTTCCTTGATCCTGAACAGCATATGCTTTTCCCCTCCTTTAACAGCCCACTCCTTAGACCAAACTTGGAGCTTGGCGTCACCTACAACCTTTGAAACTGTGGATAATAATTATCAAATCCACTTTACCTGCCTTCACTACTCAAGATCATTTCATGACTGGCATGTTCTCCCCAAGCTACATGGAGCCTAAACAATAAGATGTTTGCCCGAGGTGCTTTCAAGGAACTGGGAGTCAGTTCTGTCTTATTTGAACTGAAGGACCACCAACCCTCCAAATGAGCATGCTTGAGTGTCCACTAGGTGACTTTTGACATCAAAGAGCTGAAATCTTTACCCTCAGATGGTGCTAAGCATCTCCATTTTTGGATGTGCAGAGGCCTGTAACTTAGTTACACCTGAGGAGAATGATGATTACCTTTTCCCAACCAGTTTTCTCCATGCGCCCTATACTTCAGACCACCCTGCCCATCACTTCATGGCAATGGGGAAAAAAATGGAAACAGGGACAGGCTTTATTTTCTTGGGCTCCAAAATCACTGTGGATGGTGACTGTAGCCATGAAATTAAAAGACACTCACTCCTTGAAAGAAAGGCTATGACAAACTTAAGACAGCATATTAAAAAGCAGAGACATCACTTTGCCGACAAAGGTCCAACTAGTCAAAGCTGTGGTTCTCCCAGTAGTCATGTACGGATGTAAGAGCTGGACCATAAAGAAGGCAGAGCCCTGAAGAATTGATGCTTTTGAACTGTGGTGTTGGAGAAGACTTTTGAGAGTCCCTTGGATTGCAAGGAGATCAAACCAGTCAATCCTAAAGGATATCAACCCAGAATATTCATTGGAAGGACTGATGCTGAAGCTGAAGCTCCAATATTTTGCCCATTTGATGCAAAGAGTTGACTCTCTGAAAAGACCCTGATGCTGGGAAAGATTGAGGGCAGGAGGAGAAAGGAGTGACAGTGGGTGAGATGGTTAGATGGCATCACCAACTCAATGGATATGAGTTTGAGCAAACTCTGAGAGATAGTGAAGGACAGGCAAGCCTGGCATGCGGCAGTCCATGAGGCTGCAAAGAGTCAGACGTGACTGAGTCACTGTACAGCAACAATGTATTTCAGTTCAGTTCAGTTGCTCAGCCTTGTCCAACTCTTTGTGACCCCATGGACTGCAGCATGCCAGGCTTCCCTGTCCATCACCAACTCCTGGAGTTTACCCAAACTGATGTCCATGGAGTTGGTGATGCCATCCAACCATCTCATCCTCTATTTTCCCCTTTTCCTCCCACTTTCAATCTTTCCCAGCATCAGCGTCTTTTCAAATGAGTCAGTTCTTTGCATCAGGTGGCCGAAGTATTGGATTTTCAGCTTCAACATCAGTCCTACCAATGAACACTTGGGACTGATCTCTTTTAGGATGGACTGGATGGATCTCCTTGCAGTCCAAGGGACTCTCAAAAGTCTTCTCCAACACCACAGTTCAAAAGCATCAATTCTTCAGCACTCAGCTTTCTTTATAGTCCAGTTCTCACATCCATACATGACTACTGGAAAAACCACAGCCTTGACTAGGCAGACCTTTGTTGGCAAAGTAACAATGTATTTATTGACAGGCAAAAATATTAATGAAATACATGGGAAATTTTAAAAAGAATTTGCATTAAGATATATTGGCTACCTCAGATTGAATAGCATTGTATGCTTTATTCTTTATCCCACAAATACCCAGCGCCCCATGCCTCTGGGAAGTGTATGTGGGGGGAGAGGGGTGTGGGGCAGTCTGAGACTTGTTTTCCTGTCTCCTTAATTGGCTGCTTAGCTAATTAATGCTCTCTTTGCTGCATACCTCTGGCTTCTCAGCGCTTTGCTTTGCTGCCTGTCAGGCAAAGCGAACCTGGTTTGGGAACACCATTTCCCTGCCAAAATTTAACACTGAGTATTCTGTTCTGATTCCAATCTCCAGGGTCACTGAATAGATTGACAAAGGTTGTAGGCTAAGTAACCAGGAATGGATTGCCTTCCAACCTCCTGTCCTTTATGTGTTGATTTTCTACCCTTACTCAACCTGATATAACTTTAGTGTGTCAGGCTCTCCACTTATCAACAACTTTTATAAACTATAACTTTGTGCCAGGCACTGGGCTAGCTCTTTCCTCCTGAAGCTGACTGTCATTCTACTTCTTCTCTTTTCCCCAGGCTATGAGACACTATCAGATTTACCCAGTTCTCTCTCCAGCTTTGGACTGATGGGTCTATCTGTTCAAAGGCATTGCCACTAGTATTGCTATCTTTCCACAACTGCCTTGCCAATTTCCAGCTCTCATTGTTTACTGAATTTATTATGTATTTATGAGGTTTAAGCCTTACCGAAACATTTAACACTCCTCCAGAATGATGTTTACTTACCCCAGCTACTTGATATTCTCCCTCTTAGCAGAGAACCTCACCTCCTATTTCACTGAAAACAAAAGGCCATAAGCATTTACTTTCCCCACCATGCGTTGCTCATTTCCAGTCTTGTTAGGACCATATTAATTCATCCTTTGCTTCTTAAACCTGGGTTTTTAATCCCAGAAACCTGGCTGTCTCTAGGATCTTGCTCCAGGAGTAAATCTTTTCCTTTCCTATTTCTTCAGACACTCTCCCCTTCATGGTCTTTTTTCCTCTGCATATAAACTTCTTCAAATGGGGAAAATATCTAACTCTCAACTTTCCTTTCAGCTACCATCTTCTTTGTCACTTCCTTGTAAAATTTTTTAAACAAAGAAACCACAATTTGTCTCTAATTCTTTGCTTCTAACTTGGTGCAACAACCCCTGCAGTTGGCTTCTGATCCTTCCACTTGGAAGATCCTTTTACTCAGTCGGCTTCTGATCCTTCTACTCCAAGTAGAAACTACTCTCCCCAATGTCTCTGTAAACTCCGGACCTTCTTTTAGAAGAAATCTTAGTCTGACTTGACCTGAGCAATGCCTGGTACTGATGACCACCTCCTTCATGAAATGTACATTCAATTTTTGACTGCTGTTCCTCACCTTTTACTGGCTCCTCCTCATCTGTGTACCCAAGTTTTCGACACAAATCCTCTTTTCACAATTTAAAAACATTGTCTGGGAACATGACTTCAGCTACAATCAAAGCATGAATAGCTACAGCCTCCACTCCCTTCAAAGCCCCAAATCCTTTGGTCTTTTATTTTTTTCTCTATGTAATTTCAGGATTGGCTGCAGACAAATCCCTCAAGTGTTACTATATTACAGTGATAGTTAAAAGCAAAGCTTCTGCTTTAATGGGCATCTGAGATTTTGTAGCAACAAACCTAATGACACAAAGTTAAGTAGAAATCTGGAATTCCTGCCCACATCCTTAGAAAAAAGCCATGAGAGCACCATGGGTACTGTGGACAGGGCCAAGATTTTGCCTATACTCCCTGGTGGCTCAGAGGTTAAAGCGTATGCCTCCAATGTGGGAGATCCAGGTTTGATTCCTGGGTCAGGAAGATCCCCTGGAGAAGGAACTGGAAATCCACTCCAGTCTTCTTGACTAGAGAATCCCATGGACGGAGAAGCCTCAGTTATTTTAGGTTCACTCTAATCCACAGACCAATACTTAAGCTCTCTTATAACATGGCTGTAATATTTATATACAGTTAGTCACTTCAGCTACCTAAAATCAGAGAATGTATAAGTTTGAGCAACATAACATGGAACCAAGAAAAATTTTTATATCCTTAACAGATTAGGGCCACAACTTTTGGGGATATTAGCTATAAACCATTTTATAAATTAGGAGATATCGTCCACAAATAATGGCTTTAATATTAGAAGACTTGATTTTTTAAAATCCCTGCTTTCTGATAGTAATCGTATAGGGCTACTGCCTATTATGGCCAAATCTAGATTTTAATAATTAGGCCATACCATGGTAGACATCTGTTGCTTTTTTTTTTTGCCCTCTAGCATCAACCTAGTAATATAAATTCCCTTTCCAGTTGCCTTTCTTCATTCCATGTAGGTTTATTGAAGCCTTTAAACAAGAATCCCCCCACCTTTCCATGTGATCAGATATGGTTAATATTAAGTACATTACAAATACGATCACAGTGATTGGCCCTTGGTGCCCACATGATTTCAACTGAGCTAATCAGAATCAGAATCTTTCCCTGGGGATTTATATATAGATATTGAAGAAGAATTCTCCCAGCGAGGTTTAAAATTCTCCAAATGAGGCTTCAACAGTACATGAATCAAGAACTTCCAGATGTTCAAGCTGGATTTAGAAAAGACAGAAAACTGAGATCAAATTGCCAACATCCATTGGATCATCAAAAAAGCAAGAGTGTCCCAGAAAAACATCTACTTCTGCTTTACTGACTATGCTAAAGTCTTTGACTGTGTGGATCACAACAAACCGTGGAAAATTCTTCAAGAGATGGGAATACCAGACCACCTTACCTACCTCCTGAGAAATCTGTATGCCTGTCAAGAAGTAACAGTTAGAACTGGACATGGAACAATGGACTGGTTCCAAATTGGGAAAGGAGTATGTCAAGGCTGTATGTTGTCACCCTGCTTATTTAACTTATATGCAGAGGACATCATGTGAAATGCCAGGTTGGATGAAGCACAAGCTGGAATTAAGCTTGCCAGGAGAAATACCAATAACCTCAGACATGCAGATGACACCACCCTTAGGGTAAAGAAAGCAAAGAGGAACTAAAGAGCCTCTTGATGAACTGAACTGAACTGATTGAAGAAGAAAAGCTTTCTCTTCTCTCTTTAGTTGCTAAGCTCAAATGATACAATTAACCCTGGAACTGCTAGTAGCCATGCCTCCTTTTCCTTCTGACTCCCCCAACCCAGACACATGAGGAAGTCCACTTCAGTGTACAAACATGAACGAGTAAGTGGAGAGCGAGAGGAACCCGAAGATGCCATTTGAGTCCCTGAGAGAAGACCCACTTCTGGATTCTCATTCGTGTGAATCAATCCATTCTCTTTTTGGTCTAACCTAGCTTGAATTAGATTTCTCTCAGTTGTTTCTGAAGAATCCTGACTAATAAACATCATTTATAACAGAATACTTATTTTTTTTTTACTCTTTATAACATATAGAGCAGTTTCAAGTGATAATCTGTTCATTTCTTAAATTGATGGCCCATGAAATATTAACATCCCATAGGACATGTTAACATCCTACATGACATGTATGCCATGAAAAATGTGTTGGATGTTCTAGTAAGTTTGAGGAAAACTAAGATAAAGTGAAGTAAGATTCTTTACAGTAGGAGCTCTCAAAAGATTTATTATGATATAGTAAGGTGCATCATGCATCTCCAAAACGAGGATTTAGCGTGTCAATTTCCCCAAATTATCTAAGAATAGAAAATTTTTAATAGAAGCCAGTTTGGGGAATGTTATTTGCCTTTCCATGAACAAGCAGGGATATTCAACTCTGAGCCACCAGGGAGGCCCCAGTAAAAGAACTAATGGGCATAAACACAAATATACTTATTGGTCTATTTTATAGCTATAAATGTTTGTTTTCACATGTTCCTTCTGTTAGACTGCATTTACTGAGTACAATCAGCTCAGTTCAGTAGCTCAGTTGTGTCTATCTCTTTGCAACCTCATAGACTGCAGCACATCAGGCTTCACTATTCATCATCAAGTCCCAGACCTTGCTCAAACTCATGTCCATGGAGTTGGTGATGCCATCCAACCCTCTCATCTTCTGTCATCCCCTTCTCCTGCCTTCAATCTTTCCCAGCATCAGGGTCTTTTCCAATGAGTCAGTTCTTCGCATCAGGTGGCCAAAGTATTGGAGCTTTAGTTTAAGCATCAGTCCTTCCAGTGAATATTCTGGACTGATTTCCTTTAGGTTTGACTGGTTTGATCTCCTTGCAGTCCAAGGAACTCTCAAGAGTCTTCTTCAACACCACAGTTCAAAAGCGTCAATTCTTCAGCACTCAGCTTTCTTTATGGTCCAACTCTCACATCCATACATGACTACTGGGAAAACCATAGCTTTGACTATATGGCCCTTTATCAGCAAAGCAATATCTCTGCTTTTTAATATGTTGTCTAGGTTTGTAAAAAAATGAACAGAGATTTATTTATTTATTTATTTATTTTGATGTTCAAGCTGATTTTAGAAAAGGCAGAGGAACCAGAGATAAAATTGCCAACATCTGCTGGATCATCAAAAAAGCAAGAGAGCTCCAGAAAAACATCTATTTCTGCTTTATTGACTATGCCAAAGGACTTTAACTGTGTAGATCACAATAAACTGTGGAAAATTTTGAGAGAGATGGGAATACCAGATCACCTGAGCTGCCTCTTGAGAAACCTGTATGTAGGTCAGGAAGCAACAGTTAGAACTGGACATGGAACAACAGACTGGTTCCAAATAGGAAAAGGAGTACCATCAAGGCTCTATATTTTCATCCTGCTTATTTAACTCATATGCGGAGAACATCATGAGAACTGCTGGGATGGAGGAAGCACAAGCTGGAATCAAGATTGCCGGGAGAAATATCAATAACCTCAGATATGTAGATGACACCACCCTTGTGGCAGAAAATGAAGAAGCACTAAAGAGCCTCTTGATGAAAGTGAAAGAGGAGAGTGAAAAAGTTGGCTTAAAGCTCAACATTCAGAAAATGAAGATCATGGCATCCTGTCTCATCACTTCATGGGAAATAGACAGGGAAACAGTAGAAACAGTGTCAGACTTTATTTCTGGGGGCTCCAAAATCACTGCAGATGGTGATTGCAGCCATGATATTAAAAGATGCTTACTCCTTGGAAGGAAAGCTATGACCAACTTAGACAGCATATTAAAAAGCAGAGACATTACTTTGCCAACAAAGGTCCATCTAGTCAAGGCTATGGTTTTTCCAGTAGTAATGTATGGATGTGAGAATTGGACTGTGAAGAAAGCTGAGTGCCGAAGAATTGATGCTTTTGAACTGTGGTGTTGGAGAAGAGTTTGGAAAGTCCCTTGGACTGCAAGGAGATCCAACCAGTCAATCCTAAAGGAGATCAGTCCTGAGTGTTCATTGGAAGGACTGATACAGAAGCTGAAACTCCAGTACTTTGGCCACCTGATACGAAGAGCTGACTCATTTTGGAAAGACCCGGATGCTGGGAAAGATTGAAGGCAGGAGAAGAAAGAGAATGAGATGGTTGGATGGCATCACTGACTCAGTGGACATCAGTTTGGGTGAACTCCGGGAGTTGGTGATGAACAGGGAAGCCTGGCATGGTGTAGTACATAGGGTTCAAAGAGTTGGACACGACTGCGAGACTGAACTGAACTGAGGTTTGTGATAGCTTTCCTTCTGAGGAGCAAGTATCTTTTAATTTCACAGCTGCAGTCATCATCTGCAGTGATTTTGGGGCCCAAGAAAATAAGGTCTCTCACTGTTTCCATTGTTTCTCCATCTATTTGCCATGAAGTGATGGGACAAAATGCCATGATCTTAGTTTTTTGAATGTTGGGTTTTAAGCCAACATTTTCACCCTCCTCTTTTACTTTCATTAAGAGGTTCTTTAGTTCTTCTTTTCAATTTTGCAAGTCTGAATTTTGCAATAAGGAGTTCATGATCTGAGCCACCGTCAGCTTCAGGTCTTGTTTTTGCTGACTGTATAGAGCTTCTCCCCCTTCAGCTACAAAGAATATAGTCAATCTGATTTCGATTTTGACCATCCAGTGATGACTACGTGTAGAGTCATCTCTTGTTTTGTTGGAAGAGGGTGTTTGCTATGACCAGTGTCTTAGCAAAACTCCGTCAACTTTTACCCTGCTTCATTTGTACTCTAAGGCCAAACTTGCCTGTTACTCTAGGTATCTCTTGACTTCCTACTTTTGCATTCCAATTCCCTAAAGGACATCTTTTTTGGTGTTAGTTCTAGGTCTTGTAGGTCATCATAGAACTGTTCAACTTCAGCTTCTTTGGCATTGGTGGTTGTGGCATAGATTTGGATAACTGTGATGCTGAATGCTTGCCTTGGAAATGAACACAGATTATTCCGTCATTTTTGAGATTTCACCCAAGTACCCTGAGTACACTGGCTATGTCTTAATTGTCTCTATATCCCTGAGAGCTAGCACAATGCCTAAAACAGAAGGCATGCACCAACACATGAATGACAGAATGAATGATGAATGAATTTCTAAAGCTATAGAAAGTACCCAATGGAATTTTCTAACATGTAGGTAAATAACAGGACATGGGAATTGATAAAAAAGAAGTTTAAAAATAAAATGAATATATATATCTCCATTAAACCTGTCAAATAAGTCAGTGGACATTTTTTTGGTAAGATATTTAATTATTTGAGGAGTGAAAGAGAAGTTGAATTCAGCTCAGTTCAGTTCAGTTCAGTCGCTCAGTTGTGTCCGACTCTTTGCGACCCCATGAATCGCAGCACGCCAGGCCTCCCTGTCCATCACCAACTCCCAGAGTCCACCCAAACCCATCTCCATAGAGTCGGTGATGCCATCCAAACCATCTCATCCTCTGTCATCCCCTTCTAAGTTAAATAAGCAGGGTGACAATATACAGCCTTGACGTACTCCTTTTCCTATTTGGAACCAGTCTGTTGTTCCATGTCCAGTTCTAACTGTTGCTTTCTGACCTGTATAGAGGTTCTCAAGAGGCAGGTCATGTGGTCTGGTATTCCCATCTCTTTCAGAATTTTCCACAGTTTATTGTGATCCACACAGTCAAAGGCTTTGGCATAGTCAATCAAGCAGAAATAGATGTTTTCCTGGAACTCTCTTGCTTTTTTGATGATCCAGCAGATGTTGGCAATTTGATCTCTGGTTCCTCCGCCTTTTCTAAAACCAGCTTGAACATCTGGAAGCTCACGGTTCACATAATGCTGAAGCCTGGCTTGGAGAATTTTGAGCATTACTTTACTAGCGTGTGAGACGAGTGCAATTGTGCAGTACTTTGAGCATTCTTTGGCATTATCTTTCTTTGGTATTGGAATGAAAACTGACCTTTTCCAGTCCTGCGGCCACTGCTGAGTTTTCCAAATTTGCTGACATATTGAGTGCAGCACTTTCACAGCAGCATCTTTTAGAATTTGAAACAGCTCAACCGGAATTCTATCACTACCACTAGCTTTGTTCATAGTGATGCTTCCTAAGGCCCACTTGACTTCACATTCCAGGATGTCTGGCTTTAGGTGTTGGGAGTGATCACACCTTCGTGATTATCTGGGTCGTGAAGATCTTTTTTGTACAGTTCTATGTATTCTTGCCACCTCTTTTTAATATCTTCTGTTTCTGCTAGGTCCATACCATTTCTGTCCTTTTCTGAGCCCATCGTTGCATGAAATGTTCCCTTGGTATCTAATTTTCTTGAAGAGATCTCTAGTCTTTCCCATTCTATTGTTTTCATCTATTTCTTTAAACTGATCACTGAGGAAGTCTTTCTTCTTTCTCCTTGCTATTCTTTGGAACTTTGGCATTCAGATAGATATATCTTTCCTTTTCTCCTTTGCTTTTCACTTCTCTTCTTTTCCAGCTTTGTAAGGCCTCCTCAGAAGTTGAATTACTGTAAAATAAATCAGGTGTCCAGTTTCTCTGGACAATCAGGAACCATTGATGCTAAAGGGCAAACTCAAATGACATCCATGAAACTGTGCTTTTAGAGGGGTAGTGCAGGAGAATGATATGTTGGCTTGGAGGAATTATTTATTATGAACTGAAATTTAAAAAGCTACCCAGGCAAATCAGCATTTATTGGCCTAATTTCCTCCTTATATTCATTTATTCATTGTATTCATATTATATGCCATATATACATGATTGTGTAAAACATCATATTCTGCAAAACATAGGAAAAATCCAGGGCAATTGGAAACACCTGTCAAGTAGATAAGAGCAGAGCCTATATCTGGATTTATATCTCAAAAATCTGGATTTTTGAGCCTATATCTGGAGCTTGCCACTTGCCATCATATGCTGCTGCTAGGTCACTTCAGTCATGTCTGACTGTGTGACCCCATAGATGGCAGCCCACCAGGCTCCCCGGCCCTGGAATTCTCCAGGCAGGAGTACTGGAGTGGGTTGCCATTTCCTTCTCCAATGCATGAAAGTGAAAAGTGAAAGTGATGTTGCATAGTCTTGTCCAACCCTCAGCAACATAATGGACTGCAGCCCACCAGGCTCCTCCCTCCATGGAATTTTCCAGTCAGGAGTACTGGAGTGGGGTGCCATTGCCTACTCCAGCCATCATATGAGTTCACTAAGAAAAGACATCTGTCATTTAACACTGGGCTCGATGAAGGACAGAAATGGTATGGACCTAACAGAAGTAGAAGATATTAAGAAGAGGTGGCAAGAATACACAGAAGAACTGTACAAAAAAGATCTTCACGACCCAGATAATCATGATGATGTGGTCACTAATCTAGAGCCAGACATCTTGGAATGTGAAGTCAAGTGGGCCTTAGAAAGCATCACTACGAACAAAGCTAGTGGAGGTGATGGAATTCCAGTTGAGCTGTTTCAAATCCTGAAAGATGATGCTGTGAAAGTGCTGCACTCAATCTGCCAGCAAATTTGGAAAACTCAGCAGTGGCCACAGGACTGGAAAAGGTCAGTTTTCATTCCAATTCCAAAGAAAGGCAATGCAAAAGAATGCTCAAACTACCGCACAATTGCACTCATCTCACATGCTAGTAAAGTAATGCTCAAAATCCTCCAAGCCAGGCTTCAGCAATACGTGAACCGTGAACTCCCTGATGTTCAAGCTGGCTTTAGAAAAGGCAGAGGAACCAGAGATCAAATTGCCAACATCCGCTGGATCATGGAAAAAGCAAGAGAGTTCCAGAAAAACATCTACTTCTGCTTTATTGACTATGCCAAAGCCTTTGACTGTGTGGATCACAATAAACTGTGGAAAATTCTGAAAGAGATGGGAATACCAGACCACCTAACCTGCCTCTTGAGAAATCTGTATGCAGGTCAGGAAGCAACAGTTAGGACTGGACATGGAACAACAGACTGGTTCCAAATAGGAAAAGGAGTGCGTCAAGGCTGTATATTGTCACCCTGCTTATTTAACTTATATGCAGAGTACATCATGAGAAACGCTGGACTGGAAGAAACACAAGCTGGAATCAAGATTGCTGGGAGAAATATCAATAACCTCAGATATGCAGATGACACCACCCTTATGGCAGAAAGTGAAGAGGAGCTAAAAGGCCTCTTGATGAAAGTGAAAGAGGAGAGTGAAAAAGTTGGCTTAAAGCTCAACATTCAGAAAACGAAGATCATGGCATCTGGTCCCATCACTTCATGGGAAATAGATGGGGAAACAGTGGAAACAGTGCCAGACTTTATTTTTTTGGGCTCCAAAATCACTGCTGATGGTGACTGCAGCCATGAAATTAGAAGACGCTTACTCCTTGGAAGAAAAGTTATGTCCAACCTAGATAGCATTTTCAAAAGCAGAGACATTACTTTGCCGACTAAGGTCCGTCTAGTCAAGGCTATGGTTTTTCCTGTGGTCATGTATGGATGTGAGAGTTGGACTGTGAAGAAGGCTGATCGCCGAAGAATTGATGCTTTTGAAGTGTGGTGTTGGAGAAGACTCTTGAGAGTCCCTTGGACTGCAAGGAGATCCAACCAGTCCATTCTGAAGGAGATCAACCCTGGGATTTCTTTGGAAGGAATGATGCTAAAGCTGAAACTCCAGTACTTTGGCCACCTCATGCGAAGAGTTGACTCATTGGAAAAGACTCTGATGCTGGGAGTGATTGGGGGCAGGAGGAGAAGGGGACAACCGAGGATGAGATGGCTGGATGGTATCACTGACTCGATGGACGTGAGTCTGAGTGATCTCCGAGAGATGGTGATGAACAGGGAGGCCTGGCGTGCTGCGATTCATGGGGTCGCAAAGAGTCGGACACGAGTGAGTGACTGAACTGAACTGGGTAATTTGCACAGTGACTCTTGAGCCCACAAATGGTTTATATAGATAAAAAATGGTTTACATAGTCTAGCATCACAATTAATATGCACTGCATTTTAAAAATCTTTAAGATGCACATAATCATTTTATCCATTGTATAAGAATGGAACTCATGTGGAGGGTTCATCTCATAGCTGTCTTTAAATTCTTTCCACTAAGGTTTATAAACAAAAAGAAATGATTTAAGAGCTAAGAAAATTATAAGCATGGGTGATTAGTTTTATCAGAGCTTTCTTTTTTTCCCCCTCTGAAGGATTCCCTGATTGCTCAGACAGTAAAGAATCTCCCTGCAATGCAGGAGACCAGGGTTCGATCCCTGGGTTGCAAAGATACCCTCAGAAGGCAATGACAATCCACTCCAGTATTCTTGCATGGAGAATTCCATGGACAGGGGAGCCTAGTTAGCTGCAGTCAATGCAGCTGCAAAAAGTCAGACATGACTTAGTGACTAACATACACAAGCACAGTTTCTGATAAACCAAATTTCAGTGAGTGTTTTCAGAATTACAAACATTGAAAAACGCATTGTGTTAGTGTGGAACTTTGAAAAGTCACGCTAAAGAAATATACCACTTTGTCATCAAATCATTTTGGTATGGTTTTATATCTTTTTAACTTCTGACTTTAATTGGTCTTTGTTTTCCAGGGACAGACACCTGTATCATGATGGAACTGGTTTTTCTCCTTCAGGAGTCCTGCCGGGATGGTATTGAGACAACAAAAGAAACCGCAGTCCTCTCCCTCAAACAAATAGCTTAAATAAATAGATTAATAAAACTTGCCTTCTCTAATCCTGCTTGAAAATCCCCCTTACATTCTCTTTCTTCCTTCCCAGGTCTCTCAGAACTTCTGTAGACAGCAAACATCAAAAAGACCAGATTTTTATAGTGATTCAGCCGCCCGCGGCAATAAAGTAAACCCTGATTTTCTTTCAGCCTAGGAAAAGATCAGGAAAGAGGCTTCACAAACAACCTCTTTAACATTTGAGGTTAAAAAGAAAAATCAGTGTAGCAGAAAGGTTACTTTTATCCATACCTTTGGGGGGTTTGTTTCCTTTCTTTGCTTTTTTAAGTAACTCTTAATCCGTACCCACACCCCATACAAACATTGTAAAATATTTTCTTTACCAAAATTTTTTGGTTAGACATTTAAAGTATACTTAAAAAAAAAATGACAAAATATATTTCTTCTGGGGGCATGACCTTTCTGGTGCCTTTTTTCCTTTGCTCATTTCGTCAAATGCGGATTTGCTCCTGTTGCAGCTGGAGTTTCCCTCTTCAAGTTTCAACTAGCTTCTCAGGTGACTTCGCGCCAAGGCTCGTCTCTCTTAGCAGTCTCCTTTCTCTCAGAATTCAGCTTCCCTGAATGAGTTCTGGAATCCTTGTTTTTTATTCCTTTTGTTGTTGCTGTTCTCGATCCCATGGACTGCAACGCACCAGGCTTCCCTGGCCTTCCTTTAGAGACAGACACCCCACACAGCAGCGCCCCCTACAGTCTCGCCGAGTGAACGCTGGTGTTCGGATCTGCGAGCAGAGGGCTGGAACCCAGAGCACTTCATGCACCAAGACTGTAGCTTTATTCAGGTAAAAGTTCAAAGCGGATGTTCTGGAAAGGCTACTGCTTGAGGCCAAGAGAGGGACGTGTGTCCTTCTCCGGAGCCCAAGCGAATAAAATTAAAAATAGTATTATTGACTAAACTGATAGGGAACCAGCTTTGTTGGAAAACGTAGAACCTTGGTCACAAACAACAACATCCTTTAAAGGATACCTATATTTTCTCAACAGCGTTATTTTAGTATGGGCAGAAATAAATCTCCAAAGCCCTGTATTTTTCTTTCCTACAATAAATTAAAGATGTCCACACCCATATTCCATGGGACTTCTCTTTGGAAGCCTTTCAAAGGAAATGGAGAAATTCCTAGAGGAGGGTCATGGGCCAGAGAAGTACAATAAGGCAGGCTTACAAAAATGCACAATTTGTACAATTTAACAGTATACTGGAATTACAATTAAATCCCAAACTTAGGGAGCAGCTAGGGAAAGGGTGGAGAGGCTGAAGAGAGAAGTAGCGCAGATTCCTAAGTAAGTTGGTGGTGTAAATACAACAGATAATGAACTTTTATGAAACTGTATTTTAACAAATGTTACATTGGTCAAATGTTGGCCCATCTAGACACAGCAGTGGTCGTGTTTCCTGTATTCAGATTTTGCAGAGAGCAAAGCAACAGCATAAGAGGCTCCTTAGGAAGAAGAGCTCTCTCTTACAGCAGTTGAGCTCAGAAAATAGGCTGACCTGGCCCTCCCAAGTGGCCTAATCATGACCCCCAAACAGTAAACCTGCAGGAAAATCCACATAGTCCTTGTTAAAATGAAAAAAGGGTAGTGAATCTTGCTCCTCAAAGATAGATTATTTACTCTAACCCAAGCTGCTGGGCAATCCAATGGCTTGGATAGCAAAAAGAAGGGTATTTTATTTCCTCTAAAAGCTATAAACTGAGTGTCTACATAATTCTAATGTCTTAGAGATATAGCCAACTTCGTCACATATATGAAAGGCAACTCACATTTTTCTCTTCAAGTGACTCTAAATTTTAATCTTTATTGTCTTCTCCCAGATGTCACAACTCCTCTCTGCCAGATTCCCCATTATTTCAAGAGACAAGAATATTCCCTGAAGCCTCCTTTTGAATATACATTTTTCTGAGATCATGCCTCTGGTTTCCCCTGAGGACTGTCACATCAATAAATCTATCTACTGCCTGGATCCTTGGTTTTGAAAATAATTTTACCACCTTAGCCAGGCACAGCCAATGTTTCTCTCTTATACATATTCTTTAGTTCAAGTAAAAAGTCTTTCTTGGGCTGTTTTATTTCTGTTCATAAAATTGTTCATATGCAGAATTTGGCATAATTGCAGATGGAGACAAGACTTTCTGCAAACAGGCCAGTTCTTACATATGGGCCAAGGAAGACCCTACCTGAGCCTGGTCCAATATAAACTTATACCCATTACATGGACACCTCAGAGGGTATGGTTCACGGGGCAATACCCTGACAGATCATATGGATTAACTTGAACCAAAAGCTCCCAGTATTAAAAAGCAACAACAACAACAAAAATAAAAAAAGCTTTACTCTTTTAGAAACATTTAAAGCTTTCAAGCCCACACACACTCAGATAGTACTGATAATCCTCTCTCCGTTTGTGGGATTTGGAAGAGCTACAAAGAACGAAGAGCCACAATATTTTGACAAAGTGATATAGTCTTCTCTTTAGGTGTATTTGATGGAAACTTTTGGACTTTTCCCCTTCACTTAACAAAATGTCATAAATACAGCAACATTTGAGTATATGGAGACTTTATAGTAATACAATACATAAATATACATAGTTCTCTGGTATACATAAAGTGTCAATATCTTTAAAAAATTACCTTCTGTATAAAACTTTACAATTTTCAAGGTACTCTCACATACATTATCAGTACAGATTCTATATTAAAAATAACTTATTATTCAACTAATATCTAAGGAGCATAACTCACTTCACTTCTGATTATGAGAGAGGGCATCAGTTCGGTTCAGTCACTCAATCATGTCCGACTCTCTGCGACCCCATAAACCACAGCACGCCAGGCCTCCCTGTCCATCACCAACTCCTGGAGTTTACCCAAACTCATGTCCATTGAGTCGGTGATCCACTCCAACCATCTCATCCTCTGTCGTCCCCTTCTCCTCCTGCCCCCAGTCCCTCCCAGCATCAGGGTCTTTTCCAATGAGTCAGCTCTCCGCATCAGGTGGCCAATGTATTGGAGTTTCAACTTCAGCATCAGTTCTTCCAATGAACACCCAGGACTGATCTCCTTTAGGATGGACTGGTTGGATCTCCTTGCAGTCCAAGGGACTCTCAAGACTCTTCTCCAACACCACAGTTCAGAAGCATCAATTCTTCAGCGCTCAGCTTTCTTTATAGTCCAACTCTCACATCCATATATGACCACTGGAAAAACCATAGCCTTGATTAGACGGACTTTTATTGACAGAGTAATGTCTCTGCTTTTTAATATGCTGTCTAGGTTGGTCATAAACTTTCCTTCCAAGAAGTAGGCATCTTTTAATTTCATGGCTGCAGTCACCATCTGCAGTGATTTTGGAGCCCAGAAAAATAAAATCTGACACTGTCTCCACTGTTTCCCCATATATTTGCCATAAAGTGATAGGACCAGTTGCCATGATCTTTGTTTTCTGAATGTTGAGCTTTAAGCCAACTTTTTCACTCTCCTCTTTCACTTTCATCAAGAGGCTCTTTAGTTCTTCACTTTCTGCCATAAGGGTGGTTGCATCAGGTGGCCAATGTATTGGAGTTTCAACTTCAGCATCAGTTCTTCCAATGAACACCCAGGACTGATCTCCTTTAGGATGGACTGGTTGGATCTCCTTGCAGTCCAAGGGACTCTCAAGACTCTTCTCCAACACCACAGTTCAGAAGCATCAATTCTTCAGCGCTCAGCTTTCTTTATAGTCCAACTCTCACATCCATATATGACCACTGGAAAAACCATAGCCTTGATTAGACGGACTTTTATTGACAGAGTAATGTCTCTGCTTTTTAATATGCTGTCTAGGTTGGTCATAAACTTTCCTTCCAAGAAGCAGGCATCTTTTAATTTCATGGCTGCAGTCACCATCTGCAGTGATTTTGGAGCCCAGAAAAATAAAATCTGACACTGTCTCCACTGTTTCCCCATATATTTGCCATAAAGTGATAGGACCAGTTGCCATGATCTTTGTTTTCTGAATGTTGAGCTTTAAGCCAACTTTTTCACTCTCCTCTTTCACTTTCATCAAGAGGCTCTTTAGTTCTTCACTTTCTGCCATAAGGGTGGTGTCATCTACATGTCTGAGGTTATTGATATTTCTCCTGACAGTCTTGATTCGAGGTTGTGCTTTCTTCAGCCCAGCATTTCTTATGATGTACTCTGCATATAAGTTAAATAAGCAGGGTGACAGTATACAGCCTTGATGTACTCCTTTTCCTATTTGGAACCAGTCTGTTGTTCCATGTCCAGTTCTAACTGTTGCTTCCTGACATGCAAAAAGGTTTCTCAAGAGGCAGGTCATGTGGTCTGGTATTCCCATCTCTTTCAGAATTTTCCAGTTTATTCTGATCCACACAAAGGCTTTGGCATAGTCAATAAAGCAGAAATAGATGTTTTTCTGGAATTCTCTTGCTTTTTTGATGATCCAGCGGATGTTGGCAATTTGATCTCTGGTTCCTCTGCCTTTTCTAAAGCCAGCTTGAACATCAGGGAGTTCACGGTTCACGTATTGCTGAAGCCTGGCTTGGAGAATTTTGAGCATTACTTTACTAGCATGTGACATGAGTGCAGTTGTGTGGTAGTTTGAGCATTCTTTGGTATTGCCTTTCTTTGGGATTGGAATGAAAACTGACCTTTTCCAGTCCTGTGGCCTCTGCTGAGTTTTCCAAAGTTGCTGGCATATTGAATGCAGCACTTGCACAGCATCATCTTTCAGGATTTGAACTAGTGCAACTGGAATTCCATCACCTCCACTAGCTTTGTTCTTAGTGATGCTTCCTAAGGCCCACTTGACTTCACATTCCAGGATGTCTGCCTCTAGTGAGTGATCACACCATCATGATTATCTAGGTTGAGAGGGCATCAGCATTTTTTTAATTTAATTAGGATTTATACCGTACCTGTTTCCAAACAGGGTTGAAGTGATATTTAGTATTTCAACCCGTTGAAAAACAGCCACATGACAAATCAAAGATATTTTACAGAATGAAATAAAAGGAGTCAGATGTTTATAAGAAATTGCAACAAATTGTGAAATCCAGGCCATGAACTTGTTTCTCAAAGGAGTCAGCATTTGCTTACTAAGTGGGAATGCTGAAATTCTGGGCCTGTGTAACAGTATGTTTCCAGACATGTCTCACCAGCAGGGTCTCTGGACCTCATTTCTCAGGGAGTGGGTGGTAAACCAAATGTTCTGGAATCTTTAGTAGTTGCTTATTTTTAAAATGCACTTTCCTGGACCTGACCCAGGATTACTGGTGGTAGGATTCTGGGATCTATGCTTTCACATACTCACCAGGTAATATTTTTGCTCTTCAAAGTTTGAAAACCCTGCTTTCTGGTATCAGTACTTATTGCACAAGAACTGTCGAAAACTTGGCAACAAGAAGGTAGAAAGCTGGTCGACTGATCAGTCTCTTGGATACTGCTTTATCCCTCCCTGTTTCTGCTTGTGCTTGCCATGCTTGCAAGCGCTTTGCCTACTGCCCACTTGATGGTTTACTTTGAATGGTTTCGTGTGCTTAACCTCTTCTGACTGTAATGTTATTCTCCTTCCAACATCCCATCTCCTTCCTGCTCATCAGCTTTTTAAAAAAATTCCTGCCACAGATTCTTGATATTTGTGTATGTTCCAGAACCCGCTGGTTACTCCTAAACTCATGTTGATAGCTCCACATGCTACTACACTCTCTGTTTGTATCACTTGGGATCAGTTTACTCCATTGTTCTTCAAGGGAACATGGGAGACACTCTCTACTCCAGCCTTTGGCCATCAATGCCCAGATAAGGCCTTAGGTAGGAAAAATGATCTGATCTCTGCTCTTTAGTGTTATTTCCAGTTCATGGGCTTTATTTGATTATTCTCTCTATTTGAGGGACATATATTATGCTTTTCCCACTCTCCAAACTCTCTTCGACACAGTCTACTGCCCCTGTCATTTTCTGCTTTCCTCAATACAGTCACTGGCTTATACTATTGTCTTCTACATTTGATGTGGCTCCTATATCTGATGATTTCATATGAAGGCACACCCAACATCTTGACTTCAAAATTTATGGCCCTAATTTCTACACTATAATTATCAGTCCTCCAGGCATATATTTGGGAATCAATTCATCATCCTGTAACACTCACTTACCCCCAAGGTTTTTCTCTTGTTTTCTGTGAATTTTTGCCTTTTCTCTTCAAATTTAGGATTATACTCTGCACTGCTCTCTTCCCCTTTTAGGATTGTAAAACTTTTTACTAATGTAAAAATTTTACAATATTTTTCAAAAATATTTTCTCCATCTTTGAGAACTATCCTTTGTCCCTAGTTCAGAGCCGCTTTTTCTGGCCATAGACTACTTAGGAAACTACTTTTAAAAGATAGTAGACAGCATAACCTGAGAATTCCTGATGTTTAACTTTGCTTCCAAAGTTGTCAGTATTAACAGGAAGATCAGGTGGAAACACCATCTCTACAACCAGCTCCTCTGGTCTTCTTCCTAAGACACCAAAGTTTCTGTACACCTTCCACTTTTCTCCAAACTTACCATCCAAACCAGAACAAGTGCAGAGTGTCTGTTGGGTGCATGAGGTTAGGACTTCCCTTCTAAATTTTAGGAGAGTTTTACAGGGGAGAGGCAACTAGCAGATAAGGCCCAGCAGATTGGCTCATGGGCAATTCTATAGGAATCAGTAGGAATTCAGTGATATCTTCATGTGACTTTGTTATATGATTCCTCTGCTGGGGTGCCTAAGAACCCTAGTCCAGCACTAGAGCTACCTCACACCAGCTGGAGAGAGCCAACTGCTAAATATTTAGGATCATCGCAAGCTAGTTATTAAATATAGCCACTAATAAACATTCAGTTGATGTGGCTCAGACAGTAAAGCGTCTGCCTGCAATGTGGGAGACCCGAGTTCAGTCCCTGGTCGGGAAGATACCTGGAGAAGGAAATGGCAACCCAGGCCAGTATCCTTGCTTGGAGCATCCCATGGATGGAGGAGCCTGGTAGGCTACAGTCCATGGGGTCTCAAAGAGTCAGACACAACTGAGCAACTTCATTTTCACTTTCCTTCCATAAACTTGAAATAGACTATATTTAAAAACAAAGGTAAAAATACTCAAAGCTCATCATTTTTAATTTACAGTTACTGTTATCTAGGCTCTAAAAATAATATGTAATGATGTGCAATGGCATATTTCTTCATAACTCTGTTCAGTGACATCATGTTGATCATTTGAAATACACAGGAGAGGATCTGTACCTCAGAAATCACCAAATTACAAACCAGGACTCACCCTCATCCTCTCCTCCCACCTCCAGCCAGTTTTTAAATATTTGTTAGTATATGATCCCTGTGAACCCACTTAGTATTAAGATGGAAAGCCGCAAAGAACAGTACAGTTATGTGAACTTTCTCAATTTGATAATTCCCTTCAGTCTGCTTTCCTTTCAACACAGTCTCGCATCTCCCAAGTCAAAGCCTTTGGAAGCAGAACCTGTATCAGATAACTCACCTGAACAGTGTTCAGTCTGAGTTTTTACTTATTTATTGGCTTTCCTCTGTAAGACAAAATCAGAAATTCCTTTATAGAAATTGTATATCTAAATGTTCTCTGCTCAAAATCCCTGCCCTTTTACTGACGTCGTTTCTTGGGCCCTGCACTGCACATGTATGTGTGCATCAGTATTTGTGTTCTGTGTTTATGCATATCTGTGTGTACTATAAAATAGCTGTACAGCTACTTCCGGTAGGCTAATTTCAACTTAAAATAACTACAATTTAAGCCCAGCTCTGTATCTACTAAAACACTAGAAAGGGAGATCATTAAATGACTTAGAATCAATATTTTAATTCTTAAGAGGAAATTCAGTAGGAGGTCAGCAAATGTTATTAAAGGATCAGGAAACTGACTCAGGAAAATCTAAAGAAAGACTCCTTATATGGCAATGATAAGGCTAATGGGAAACTGAAAGTGATCTTGGAGACTGATTGGAAATTTTATACAGAGGAATCATTGTTCTCTGTTTCTACTCAGAATAAGTCAAGAAGTATTCAACTTACAGCGCTTTATTGAGAGAACTTACAAGAATTCAATAAGAGAAAATTATCTTAAGGATTTTTTCTCCTCAAGTTGTTTCTTAATCAGCCATTTTAATCAATGATCCCACAGAAGTTTAAATTAAAGGTAGAGTGTCTTATTACGAAAAAGTCACCCATAAGGGCACTCAATGGAAGATGGGATGTCTGGATTTTCCCCACAAGTAGATATGGACTTTAGCTTTCAAAATATTCTTCAAAGTTCTAAGCTTCATTGAAGGTCATATTTACTAAGGCTAACCCAAAGAGACAGGCGTGTATAATTAAGGGATGAGGATATAAATACCCAAGACAGGTAATACCAAATCAGACCAAAGAAACTTTATACCTGAAACTCAGTTTCTGATCATGTCAATGAGGTCCTTTTGTGGGAGGGCATGTGAGGGGGCTCAGATAAACAACTTTCCCTAATAATCCACTAAGTCCATATGTGTGTCTAATTTCATTTTGAACTCACTTATGTATTTATATGTACAACCTCTTAGGATAATTACTTCCCTAGTTTTTATGACCACTTTTCTGGTATACTGAAATTTGTTGAATCTCTATGGATGCATTAAAATCCTTTTAGAAAAAGATAGACTATAACCACTAAATGTATTCACTAATTGTTTAATGTGATTAACAATAATTAATCAGGTAATTAAAACGGTATTTAATCCTACAATATTTAAGACTCCCAAGGGTTTCCATTATTTGGCCTCTGTTTATCCTGTTATCTTCTCTCACCATAAACTTTCCTCAACCCACTGCATACTTTATGGTTCAACTACTTTAGATTTTTTTCAGTTCCTTAAAATTGCCATAGAAATTTGTCAGTTGACATTTCCCATTTTTTAAAGATGTTTCCTTCCACCACAAAGATTTCCTGGCTTCCCCCTGCAACCGTCTACCTGGTTTAGGTGGTGAGCCCTCGTGAAGAATATTTTAATTTCCCATTAGACTGCCAGGTCCTTGAAAATAAGGACTGTCTTGTTTACTATACGTCAAGACAGTAGGCATTCAATAATAATTATGTAAAAAATAAGTAGATCAATGGCTTTAAAGCAATATCACCACTGTGTTCATATACTAGAGGCTCCATCCATTAACTCTGATCCTCACAAACACAGCCCAACTTCATGGCCATTATATTTATCATTTTTTGAAATACACTAGAAATCATGCAGTCCCCCAAATGCAAATTTATAATGATATTATACACATGCCAATTCATGCTTTTGTATTCTTTGTTAGCAGTTAGATAGCATCACTGACTCAATGGACATGAGTGTGAGCACATTCAGGGAGCTAGCGAACGACAGGGAAGCCTGGCATGCTGCAGCCCATGGAGTTGCAAAGAGCTGGACATGACTTAAGGACTACACAACAACTAGTGGTACTTTGGATTTCATTGGATTTTTTTGGCTGATCTCTTCAAGCAAATACATATAGTGGATCTCTTCAATAGGTTGTAAAGAATCATTTAGAATTATCATCCTATAAACATGGTTTGCAGAATAGAAGAAGCAGAATTGGTTTTCTGCTGAGTTTCAATTTACCTTGTTTGATTTTGTGTGTTACTGGCAGCACACACTTTTGGCCTTTGTTAGGGGGAGTTGAAGAGTCACTGTAAAGTTTAAGAACATCTCCTCCTTCAAGGAACAAAAGCAGGAGAAACTTCCATCATGATGGGGGAAATCAAACAAACCTTAGTTTTGAAACTGCTTTGTCCTCATGAAGGTGACTTCTTAAGGGAGGAAATCAAAACCAAAGTGGGAAAATAGAGGCAGGGGCCATCAGACTAGCCAAGATTAGTTGAATATAAAGAAGTATGCTCTTTATAAATTGTGTGTAGACTTTATGAGAACAATAGAAGAGAGTCATGGCAGCAAAGTATGGATTTTTAAAAAAAAATATCTTGGTCTATAGGAGATCTAACTTGATTTTATTAGTTTGCTCTAAAGTATATGATACTTTTGGAGAAGGCAATGGCACCCCACTCCAGTGTTCTTGCCTGGAGAATCCCAGGGATGGCGGAGCCCAGTGGGCTGCCATCGGTGGGGTTGCACAGAGTCGGACACGAGTGAAGCGACTTAGCAGCATATGATACTTTAAGCTTAGAAAATGACTTTCTTGTAAATGGCTTCAATAAACATACATGTTGATAATGACAGTTATTGGTTTATATGTTATTTTAAATTGTTCTTTTTAACAAATCTTAGGTGCTGCTGGGTGACATTTTCTGAAATAAATCAAGATTTTAAACTCCAAGTTCCTTCCGTCTTAAAGGAAAATCACAGGTGAATAGGATGATCATTTATTACAATCATTAGTGAAAAATATTGTTATCTGCTTAAGTTATTCTTCAGAACAAACAATTTTTTTATTTTGGAATAAAAGGGTCAAATCATATAAACCTCCAGCTTATGACTGATGGCAAAAATTGGTGATTAAGGCATAGACATTTTTTTCTCTCTTTCCCTCTCTTTATAAGCTTTCTCTCTTAATGATTTTAATGAAAAGTTCAGAGAAAAATTATATTGATTTTATGCCATGAGGCTAAGAGAGTCGAGACACTCTCAAATTAGTCATTCTGGTAATGATTACAAATCATTCTGATGGAGGAAAGAAGATATTTGAAAGATTCTGCATATTGCTCCAAAAACTCATCTGCACAAGACAGGGATGAGAAGACAGGGTTTAGTGGCACCATGTTTTGAAAAGATGGCCTTTATCTAGGTTCACACACTGAGGCTGATTTTTATGTCTTAACTAGTTTATTTTAGTCTGAACAGTCCCATCACTTTTTCCCCCAGGACACTGACTTTTTTGAAGCATTTAAAGAAGTTGTTTTGTAGAATATCCCCCATTTTGGATGTGTCTGGTTATTTCCTCTTGGTATCTAGTAATTGCCTTTTATTCCTCTTTCTCCTGGATTTCCTGTAAGTTAGGTCTCAAACAGGGGTCAACAAACTACAACTTACAAGCTACATTGAAACCCTTGCTTATTTTTGTAAATAAAGTTTTATTGGCACACAGTCACATCCATTTGTTTATATATTGTTGTGGCTGCTTTCTGCCATAAGGACAGGGTAGAGTAGTTGTGATGGAGACCATGTAGTCCACAAAGACTAAAAAATTACACTCTGTCTCTTTCTAAAAAATATTTGTCAATTCTTAGACAAGAAAACTGGTGGACTGAGGTAAAATACCTTTGGCATAAAAGTGATATATTTCCTATTCAACATCTCAGGAGGCACAATGTCATGCTACCCAACTATTAGTGATGTGACATTAGTACCCTTGATGAAGCTGGTGATAGCTAGATCTCCCCATTGAAAAGGTACATTTTTTTTCCTGTTTCCATTTAGTAAGTAATTCATGGAGTGACATTTTGGCTCTGTATAAATATTCTATTACTCAATAATCTTCCCTCCAAATGTTTTATTATCTGTTGATGATCTTAGCCTAAAATAATTATTTCATTAGGGGTTGAAAAAGGTCATTTTCCAAATCTATCATTTCTTCAACATTTATCAGGTGATACAATAAAACAAAGTTCACCTTAGAAATTTAAATCAGCAGTATTTTTTCCCAATTAGCTCTGTTTCCTTTGAGTGAAAAATGGTATTTAGAAATCAATATCTAAACTGATTTAGATACTGGACTGTATGATTTAGTACTTAGAGTGTATGATCTGTGGGCCTGAAAGAGTTTTATTATCTGGCCTTTTACAGAAAAAGCTTACTGATCCCAGGTCTAGTGGGATGACAAAAGGGAGGGGCACCAAATATTTAAAGACAGAATGTGGTCCTCTGGAGAAGAGAATGGCAAACCACTTCAGTATTCTTGCCTTGAAAACCCCATGAACAGTATGAAAAGGCAAAATGATAGGATACTGAAAGAGCAACTCCCCGGGTCAGTAGGTGCCCAATATGCTACTGGACATCAGTGGAGAAATAACTCCAGAAAGCATGAAGGGATGGAGCAAAAGCAAAAACAATACCCAGCTGTGGATGTGTCTGGAGATAGAAGCAGGTCCGATGCTGTAAAGAGCAATATTGCATAGGAACCTGGAATATTATCCATGAATCAAGGCAAATTGGAAGTGGTCAAACAGGAGATGGCAAGAGTGAATGTCGACATTCTAGGAATCAGCAAACTAAAATGGACTGGAATGGGTGGATTTAACTCAGATGACCATTATATCTACTACTGTAGCTGTAAAGAGCAATACTGCATAGGAACCTGGAATGTCAGGTCCATGAATCAAGGCAAATTGGAAGTGGTCAAACAAGAGATGACAAGGGTGAACGTCGACATTCTAGGAATCAGCGAACTAAAATGGACTGGAATGGGTGAATTTAACTCAGATGACCATTATATCTACTACTGTGGGCAGGAATCCCTTAGAAGAAATGGAGTAGCCATCATGGTCAACAAAAGAGTCCAAAATGCATTACTTGGATGCAGTCTCAAAAATGACAGAATGATTTCTGTTCATTTCCAAGGCAAACCATTCAATATCACAGTAATCCAGGTCTATGCCCCAACCAGTAACGCTGAAGAAGCTGAATCTGAACAGTTCTATGAAGACCTAGAAGACCTTCTAGAACTAACACCCAAAAAAGATGTCCTTTTCATTATAGGGAACTGGATGCAAAAGTAGGAAGTCAAGAAACACCTAGGGTAACAGGCAAATTTGGCCTTGGAAGATGGAATGAAGCAGGGCAAAGGCTAATAGAGTATAGCCAAGAGAACACATTGGTCATAGCAAATACCCTCTCCCAACAACACAAGAGAAGACTCTACACATGGATGTCATCAGATGGTCAACACCAAAATCAGGTTGATTATATTCTTTGCAGCCAAAGATGGAGAAGCTATATATAGTTAGCAAAAATAAGACCAGGACCTGACTGTGGCTCAGATCATGAAACAAACACCCTCTTCCAACAACACAAGAGAAGACTCTACACGTGGACATCACCAGATGGTCAACACCGAAATCAGATTGATTATATTCTATGCAGCCAAAGATGGAGAAGCTCTATACAGTCAACAAAAACAAGGCCGGGAGCTGACTGTGGCTCAGATCATGAACTCCTTATTGCCAAATTCAGACTCAAATTGAAGAAAGTAGGGAAAACCACTAGACCATTCAGGTATGACCTAAATCAAATCCCTTATGATTATACAGTGGAAGTGAGAAATAGATTTAAGGGCCTAGATCTGATAGATAGAGTGCCTGATGAACTATGGACTGAGGTTCATGAGATCGTACAGGAGACAGGGATCAAGACCATCCTCATGGAAAAGATATGCAAAAAAGCAAAATGGCTGTCTAAGGAGGCTTCACAAATAGCTGTGTAAAGAAGAGAAGTGAAAAGCAAAGGAGAAAAGGAAAGATATAAGTATCTGAATGCAGATTTCCAAAGAATAGCAAGGAGAGAGAAGAAAGCATTCCTCAGTGATCAGTGCAAAGAAATAGAGGAAAACAAAGACTAGAGATCTCTTCGAGAAAATTAGAGACACCAAGGTAACATTTCATGTAAAGATGGGCTCGATAAAGGACAGAAATGGTATGGATATTAATGGTATGGATATCTTCATAATGGTGTGAAGATATTAAGAAGAGGTGGCAAGAATACACAGAAGAACTGTACAAAAAAGAACTTCTGACCAAGATAATCATGATGGTGTGATCACTCACCTAGAGCCAGACATCCTGGAATGTGAAGTCAAGTGGGCCTTAGAAAGCATCACTAAGAACAAAGCTAGTGGAGGTGATGGAATTCCAGTTGAGCTAGTTCAAATCCTGAAAAATAATGCTGTGAAAGTGCTGCATTCAATCTGCCAGCAAATTTGGAAAACTCAGCAGTGTCCACAGGACTGGAAAAGGTCAGTTCTCATTCCAATCCCAAAGAAAGGAAATGCCAAAGAATGCTCAAACTACCGCACAATTGCACTCATCTCTCACACTAGTAAAGTCATGCTCAAAATTCTCCAAGCCAGGCTTCAACAATATGTGAAGCATGAAATTCCAGATGTTCAAGCTGGTTTTAGAAAAGGCAGAGGAACCAGAAATCAAATTGCCAACATCCACTGAATCATCGAAAGAGCAAGAGAGTTCCAGAAAAACATCTATTTATGCTTGATTGACTATGCCAAAGCCTTTGACTGTGTGGATCACAATAAACTGTGGAAGATTCTGAGAGAGATGGGAATACCAGACCACCTGACCTGCCTCTTGAGAAATCTGTATGCAGGTCAGGAAGCAACAGTTAGAACTGGACATGGAACAACAGACTGGTTCCAAATAGGAAAAGGAGTCCGTCAAGGCTATATATTGTCACCCTGCTTATTTAACTTCTACTCAGAGTACATCATGAGAAACACTGGACTGGAAGAAACACAAGCTGGAATCAAGATTGCCTGGAGAAATATCAATAACCTCAGATATGCAGATGACACCACCCTTATGGCAGAAAGTGAAGAGGAACTAAAAAGCCTCTTGATGAAAGTGAAAGAGGAGAGTGAAAACATTGGCTTAAAGCTCAATTTTCAGAAAACTAAGTTTCTGGCAACTGGTCTCATCACTTCATGGGAAATAGATAGGGAAACAGTGGAAACAGTGTCAGACTCTATTTTGGGGGGCTCCAAAATCAATGCAGATGGTGATCGCTGCCATGAAATTAAAAGACGCTTACTCTTTGGAAGAAAAGTTATGATTAACCTAGATAGCATATTCACAAGCAGAGACATTGCTTTGCCAACAAAGGTTCGTCTAGTCAAGGTTACGGTTTTTCCAGTGGTCATGTATGGATGCGAGTGTTGGACTATGAAGAATGCTGAGTGCCAAAAAATGGATGCTAAACTGTGGTGTTGGAGAAGACTCTTGAGAGTCCCTCGGACTGCCAGGAGATCCAATCAGTCCATTCTAAAGGAGATCAGCCCTGGGTGTTCTTTGGAAAGACTGATGCTAAAGCTGAAACTCCAGTACTTTGTCCATCTCATGCGAAGAGTTGACTCATTGGAAAAGACTCTGATGCTGGGAGGGATTGGGGGCAGGAGGAGAAGGGGATGACAGAGAATGAGATGGCCAGATGGCATCACCAACTCGATGAATGTGAGTCTGAGTGAACTCAGGGAGATGGTGATGGACAGGTAGCCCTGGCGTGCTGCGACTCATGGGGTCGCAAAGAGTCGGACACGACTGAGTGACTGAACTGAACGGAACTGAAGTACTAATCCTGTTAACATTAAAATATTCATTTGTATGTTTTATCCTACCACAAATGTAAAATATTTCAAGCTCACAATACCAATGTTATCACTGAATATCAAACCTACTGAATAAAGTTTAGGATTTCTTTCTAGAATTTTTTCACTTAGAATACACTCAAATAAGGATGTACAGAGCATTATTTTCAAAAATCACTTGAAACAATTTTTTTTCTTCATGTGGTTTTATTATCTTAGCTGGGGAGGCTATAAAAATTCTTATGACAGGGAAATTTGAATATGGACTGGATACTAGATGATGTTATGGAATTATTGTTCATTTTCTTAGCTACTTCATGTCAAAGTATTTAATGGTGATGTGTCATGATATCTACAGCTTTCTTTTAAATAGTATGGCAAAATACAGTGTGTGTGTGTGTGTGTGTTTGTGTTTGTGTGTTTTGAGAGAGAGAAAGCAAGATTACAAATAAAACAAATAGGGCACAATACTAAAAATCCATTAATCTAGGTAAAAAGTGTTTGTACCATTTTTGCAACTGTTCTTTAAACTTGAAATTTTATTGAAGTTAACAGTTAAAAAATAGGTGGAGAAAAAACAGAGGATTATTAGTCCAATTTGGATTTTAAAAAAGTGATTTATATACGCATGCACAAATACTTTGCCACCTTGGGCAAAATTAATTAATGTGTTTATCTTGGGAAAGAAGCTTTTAATTCTGCTCTGCTTTGTCAGGAGAATCAGACCATACTTAGCGCTCCAAATACTTTACCGTGAAAGGGAACAGACAGAAATGAATGCAATGAAAGAAGACAGTGGTGAAAAAGCAAGCTTTCTTTGTTTTCCTAATCCCAGTTAGGTTTATTTATACACTATTTGAGGCTTGAGCCCAAGTGCATAAGAATATCTTGCTTTTTGAAGCAACAGCGTTAATTCCTCTCCCTTTCACCATCCCATTAGACCTGGGGTTAGCAAATTTCTTCTGTAAAGGGCCAGATAAATGATTTAGGCCTGTGGGCCATACAGTCATCAAATGTATCACATGTCATTGTCACAGGGAGCCATAGAGTTTCCGCATGTGTTTCACAGTAGGTGTCACTATGATACACAAAGCAGCCATAGACAAATGAATGGACATGGTTGAGTTTCAGTGAAATTTTGCTTATGGATACAGAAATTTAAGTTTCATATAGCTTCCACAAAACACAATTTCTTCTTTTTTTAACTGCTTAAAGCTGTTAAAAAACACTCTTAGCTTGTAAGCAATGCAAAAAATAGAGGGCTAGATATGGCTAAACCCAGAGAAAAAAGGGGGAAACTTACAATTGTACCTTCATGTTGGCTGCCTTTTAGCTGCTCCATTTGGCTTTGATGAAGAAAACAAGCTCCTTTAGATGGTATGACAGGTCAAAGCAGCTTTCTCTCTCTCTTATTTTTTTGGTCATGCCCTGCAGCTTGCAGACTTTCCTGCTGGCTTAGACAGTAAAGAATCTGTGTGCAGCAGGAGACCCCGGTTCAATCCCTGGGGAAGGGAATGGCTCCAGTATTTTTGCCTGGAAAATTCCATGGACAGAGCAGCCTGGGGGGCTTCAGTCCATGGGGTTGAAAAGAGTCAGACATGACTGAGTGAGTAACACTTTCACTTTATTTTTTTCACTGCAGCTTGCAGGATTTTAATTCTCCAGCTAGGGATCAAACCAGGGCCCCATGCAGTAGAAGTGTGGAATCCTAATCACTGGAGGGCCAGGAAATTCCCAGCTGTGTCACTAAGCAGACTATAGAAGTCTCCTCCCAGAGCTTCAAGATTAAAGAAGTCCATGAACTGCTCTAAATAGGAAGGCTCATTTCAAGCTTGTAATCAGTGTTTTGGGGAGAAGTCATGAGGTAGGTGATCATACATAGAACCTTGATCTGTCAGCCCAGGATCCACCTGGAACTAGAGAGAAGTGCTTCCCTCAATCCCTCTGCAAGTGAAGCCACCCCACTGACTTTGCACTCTAGGGCCATTGCCTTGACAGATCCATGTCATGTTAATACCTCAGTGCCATCAAATTATTTTGCTTCTAGGTACGATGTGTCTTATTTAAACAAATGAATATTAGACAGATACACGTAACTTCCTAAGTAATAACCTTTATTTACAATAATTTATATACTTTGATAGTACTTCATAGCAACCCTGAACAATGATATTGTGGTTCACTGATCAAGTTGGGGTGCTCCTTTGGCCAGTGAGGATCTCCCTTGGAGTCTTCCTCTACTATAAATGACAAATGAGTTGAAAGCATACCCCTTCCAAAAACAACTTACAAAAAAAGAGGACTTATAGGGATGAGGATGGATATGTAGGGAGAGAAATGCATAGCTATCCTTAATGTTTAAAATGGTTGTCAAGGGAAAGAAGCTTCAGACTTTTTCTGCATGGTTTCAAGCAATGGAAGGAGGATTGACGTGTAGAAGATAGCGGGACAGATCTGGGCATACTAACAACAATAAAGCAATAAAAAGAGGAAAAGAAAAAAAAAAATCCAGTATCTATCCAAAGGTGAAATGGACAGCCCTGAAAGATAGCAAGTTTAGTATCGGGAGGTACATACATGCCTAGGATATATGATCACATAGTGGAGAGGGAGTAGAAGAAATCTAAAAGTTAAAGTCATTGAACGATGTTACTTTTAAGACATGACTTTTAATACGTAGGCTTGACAATTTTGAGATGGCATTCTTTTCTTTGTTAAAAAAAAGACAAATACAAGGAAAAAAAGAGAGAAACAATTCCTCATTTCTCTAGTTTAATGACAACAAAGATAAGTGTGGATCATTCACCTACAACAAATCAACACCCTACCATTTGTCTAGTAGTAGTTTACTTTAGCTATATTCACTCTTAACACTTAAAGAATATTTATTGTGACTGAGTTTCCCCCAATATGTAATATATGAGAGCATGGTGGTAAAAACAGACACAGATCTCACTCTCATAATATTAACAGCTCGCTGGAAAAAGTTAAAAATTTAACAAGTATATTACACTGGTGTTGACATTTTACAGATACAGGGCACAGTGATGCTCTGTAAACATGATCACAAATTCATTAATATCATTCCTTTTGAGAGTTTGGGTCTCTGCAATGAACAATGGGGTATATGTATCTTTTTCAGTTTTGGTTTCCTCAGGGTATATGCATAGTAGTGGGATCGTTGGGTCATATGGTGGTTTTATTCCTAGTTTTTTAAGGAATATCCATACCACCTTCCACAGTGGCTGTATCAATTTACATTCCCACCAACAGTGCAAGAGGGTTCCCTTTTCTCCACACCCTCTCCAGTATTTATTGTTTGTGGACTTTTTGATGGACTTCCCTGGTGGCTCAGATGATGATTGCCATTCTTACCAGTGTGAGGTAATATCTCATTGTAATTTTGATTTGCATTTCTCTAATAATGAGTGGTGGGGAGCATCTTTTCATGAGTTTGTTAGCCATCTGTATATCTTCTTTGGATAAATGTCTGTTTAGGTCTTTCCCACTTTTTGATTGAGTTGTTTGTTTTTCTGGTATTTATATGTGTATAAATATAATTTATACAATTTATAATTGTATAAATTTATAAATTGTATAAATTTATAATTTTATAATTGTATAAATTTATAAATTGTACAAATTTATAATTTTCTGCTTGTATATGGTGGAAATTAATCCTTTGTCAGTTGTTTCATTTGCTATGAGGTGAGGTGAAGTCACTCAGTCGTGTCCGACTCTTTGCGACCCGGTGGACTGTAACCTACTAGGCTTCTCTGTCCATGGAATTCTCCAGGCAAGAATACTGGAGTGGTTTGCCATGCCCTCTTCCAGGGGATCTTCCCGACCCAGGGATCGAACCCAGGTCTCACGCATTGGAGGCAGATGCTCTAACCTCTGAGCCATAGGGCTCAATATTGAAAATGTGAATTCACGAGATTTACTAAGACCTTGGCTGGGGGAGCGGGCAGGGGGGCAGTGAGAGAGGAGGGAGTCACCTGGGCTTCTGATTGGGCAGGAGGTGAGCGGGGTGAGTCATTTATGAAAGGAAACATTGGAAGAAGAACAGGTGGAAGGGGTGACTAGTAGCTCCATCTGGGCCAGGGAGAATTTGAAGTGCCAGTGAGATATCCACGTGACAAAGACAGGAGACAGCTGGCTAAACATTACACATAAGGAGAAGAGTATGGAGAGGAACTAACATTACCAAGTGTGTATTTCAATATGAGTGTCATTTTAGAGATGTCATTTCTTTTAATTCTGTGAAGAACCATGTGGGAGTGTTCAGAGAGGTAACCAACTTGCCTAAGTTCACAGACACAGGAAGTAGTAAGGTAGTAATTTCAATATAGACCTTCTTACTCCTTGTTCAAAGTGAAAGGCACATCGTACTCTGTTCCATTAAAAAAAAGAAAGAAAGAAAGAAATCACCATGCCCGGTGATACTCTTTGGATTTTGAAGGCAGTAAAATCAGCATTTAGGAATGTCTCTCCAATCAATTTAGAGAGTGACCTGAAAAGCTAGTAGTTTTGAACCACGGCCAGAGCAAGAGAAAAGTGTCCACCTGGTCTAAGCCACAGTGCAGAGGACAATGCCACTTGGCCCTATGACACTGTGGGTTCAGTGGTGCACTGGTATATTCTGGATGACCAGACTGGTCTACAGAGCCTGTCAAAAACCTTATAGGTTTTTGTATTATAGAAGCCCTCAGGATTCAGTGACGCACTCATGCTTTCTTTGCAAGTTACGCTTTTTCTTTGAAATAGCTCTTGGCTTACTATTGGACCCTGGTAATTATTCAACTTTCATCTGTCAAGCAGGTACAGTGTAAAGGTAAGGTAAGGTAAGTCGCTCAGTCGTGTCCGACTCTTTGCGACCCCATGGACTGTAGCCTACTAGGTTCCTACATCCGTGGGATTTTCCAGGCAAGAATACTGGAGTGGGTTGCCATTTCCTTCTCCAGGAGATCTTCCCAACCCAGGGATCGAACCCAGGTCTCCCGCGTTGTAGGCAGACGCTTTGCAATCTGAGCCACCAGGGAAGTCTAGGTACAGTGTAGTAGGCACTATTATAAAGGCTTCTGTGTTTTAGCTTATTTATTCCTCTCAACAACCAGGTATTATTTTTCTGTTCTGTAGGTATCAATTGGACTTTTGACTTTAAGACACCAGATGACAATGAAACTAGCTACTCATAATAAGCTGAGTGTTATCTAAGCCACCTGGCCATAAAGCTGGGAGTGGCTAACAGCACAGATTAATAAAAAGAAGTGCACTAGGCTTAAGCATGATCTGAAGACATAAGTAATTTGCCCAAAGAGATGGCTCACTCTCCTTTCAACTGACATGCCTCCCTCAATCCACAACTATGGCCCATGGGGCATTCTCAGTGATGAGCTGATGAAGGAGAAAACAAGTGGATCTGACACAAGTAGACTGCTTTGGTGGAGAGGTCTGCACTGAGGTGTCCTAAGAGGTGGTAAAGAAAGGGCATTTCCACTGAGTATAATTTCAAGAGGAACGTCTCACTGTTCACTTTACCTGAGCTAAGGCACTAGTGACTGCCACATATTAGAGACTCAATAAATATTTTTTGAATCAGTGAATAAATGATGAATTAATAACACTCTGTGGAAAGTAGTTCATAGTTGGGCCAGCTGGTTAGGGACATGGAAGGAATATTATTAGAAGATTTGTGCCAGGAAGATTCAGAGAGATTATATGGGTGAACCTGATGGAGTTAGTCCAAAGGATAAAAATAACTTATGGAGGTGATCATGTCAATGTATGGCAAAACCAATATGGTATTGTAAAGTAAAATAAAGTAAAAATAAAATTAAACAAACAAACAAAAAAGAATTAATTGAAAAGAGATGATGTGCTGTGTGTGTGTGCCAGCCTTCTCCAGAAGCCTGATATTTGCTCCATGGGCTCATGATAAAATGCTCCCCATGATGAGAACAGGAACTACATGTTACTCAACTGCATTGATTTGCCCTTATCAAGGCTGACCTGGCTATTGTCAGTCTGAACTCTTGATATATATATATATATATATATATATATACACACACACTCTTATAACTCGATACCTCAGTGTGGACCTATCCAAGACCTATATGAGTATATGTATACTCTTATAACTCATATATATATGAGTTATATATATAACACACCAGGGGGAACTAGTCAGTGTTAGCTGTTACAACATTATATCACACTCATTCTTTCATGGGAAAGGCAGAAAAAGAATTTGGATTTTCTCTCCTTATATACCACGTTTGTACCATCTGTGCACTTAACATCCCACAGGATATTGCTTCATCCTAAGGAACTCCCTTCACTCTGTAAGATGTAAGGCAACAGGCTGCAGCCCATATGCTGCCATCCTTACAAGACAAATGGCCTGTTGAAGACTCAGATACATCATGAGCTGGGAATGAATATTTTGTGAGGCTGGGTGCTATTTTACAGGAGGTGATTTTGCTGTGAAATAGTGACCAATATATGGTGCTATTTCTCAATACAGTCAGTATATGAACATAGGTGGACCACTGCTTTTCACTACAAACCTTAAAGACCCATTTGCAAAATTTGTTTCTTATCCCTGAGATTCAAGACTTTGCTCATGTTAACCTCTAATACTTCTACCAGGATGACAAAAATAGTTACATTGAACTGGACCACAAAGAGGCTGTGGTGCTAGAGAAGTTTCGAACTGTGGTGCTGGAGAAGACTCTTGAGAGTCACTTAGACAGCAAGGAGATATAATCAGTCAATCCTAAAGAAATCAACCATGAGTACTCATTAGAAGGATTGATGCTGAAGCTGAAGCGCCAATACTTTGGCCACCTGATGCGAAGAGCCAACTCATTGGAAAAGACTCTGATGCTGGGAAAGATTGAGGGCAGGAGAAGCGGGCAACAGAGGATGAGATGGTTGGATGGTATCACTGATTCAATGGACATGAGTTTGAGCAAGCTCAGGGAGATGGTGAAGGACAGGAAGCCTGGCATGCTGCAGTTCATGGGGTCACAAAGAGTCAGACACAACTTAGTAACTGAACCGTAGCAACAAGGAGCTAATATAAGTATTTGACTTTGGTGGGTTATCTTAACACTAAGCAAATAGGTAGAAAAGGAGGTTACAGTGCTGGCTGGAACAACTGATCTATCAAAAGGAAATAGGACTGCTATTATTTAACAGCAACAGGGAGAAGTAGAGGGAATTCCCAGGACATCTTCTAGTATCATGTGGCTAGTGATAAAAGTCACTCATACAAGCCAGAATAGGTTGACCCACTAGGTAAAGAATCTCACACAACCAAGAAGCTGGCTAAAACCAAAGGCCACATGTAATGCATAATAGAAAAGAAAAGTCATAAATTGGAGTTGTGATCTTAACCATTTACCTAAGGAAGGCACTCATCCTTGATTTACCTATACATGCAAATACATACATATCTATCTATATAGCATGTATAAATATATGTGTGTGCATACTTATTTACTTAAACTAATTTTCTGCTTCTTTCATCTCTCTTTTTCTTACAATTTTACATGAGGGCGCTTATTGGTAGTAAACTTTAAAGTTTAGTTCACTGATCATAAAATATTCAGATGAATCATGACAGACTTGAAAATGATATGGCAAAAACATATTACCTATAAGATATTAAATTTAGGGATGGAAGTTATAATAAATGAGACTTTAAATTGATTCCCTTTAGGAATGAGGTAGGCATGATTTGGGTTGTAAAAAGTAAAATTACACAGTGTTAGGCAGAAGGCAAGTTTTGGATAGTTTAAGTATAGAAAGAAGGGTACATGTTGATTTTGCCAATTAAAGTTATGGATTTTAAGAGACAATCTTTTTCTTTTTTTCTCAGCTTTTGCACCCTTTTCCTCTTTTGAAGAAAACACCCACCATCAGCTGATGCCAGATACTTGTTTTCCCAGCCTTCTTTGCAGTTAGAGCATGAGCATCTGGCCTGAGTTCAGCCCATCACAAGCTTCACTTAGAAGTCAGTGATGCTAAGAAGCAAGGCCTGTGGAGACTCTGTTAAGGCCATGGGCAGTGGCAGTCTGCCAGGAATTTGAGTCATGTTGCCAACAGTGATGTCCGGAGTCCAGAGTCAGCAGAGGAGGAAGTGCAAGCAGTGGCATCTAACAGTCAGTGGTTAGACTCACTGGGGTGATTCTGTACAGGGAGTTGTGTAACTGTCCTGACTCTGATCCTCACAGTCTCTGTTATTTCCAGCCATTTTCTGAGCTGGTTCTGTAGATGATTCCATAAGCTACCCAAATACCTCTCAACAAAATCATTTTACTGCAAAATTTGACTTTCTAGCTGAATTCTGCCTACCTAGCCCTGCAGCTTTATAAAGTCTTCCTTTATAAAAACTTTCTAAAAGTTTCTGCCTGGAAAGTATCTCATTACCTGAGAGTGATTTCTGTTGTTTACAAACTAGAACCCTAGTTAATACAAGGGAGCTGGATTAGATGCTTTCTGAGATTTCCAGGGGCTCTAAAATTATATGACTCTATAAAACTCATATTAAAATATAAAGTAAGAAAACAACCCAGATTGCAAATATGCTCCTTTCAATAAATAATTACTTTAATATCACCTGATAGCTCTGTATATATATTTTTTGCGGGAGTAGTTTCAAACAAAGATAAACATCACATTGTATCCACTACAGTGGTAGTATTTTATGAAAGTTGCCATTACCTTTCTCCTATCCATGGTTTTATACTTCCATTATAGCTGCTAAATTTCTTCCTACCTAGCCCTGCAGCTTTATAAAATCTTTCTAAAGTTTATGCCTGAAAGGTATTTCATTACCTGAAAGTGCTTAGTAAAACTCCCTAGCTAAAGACAGTAATACCATACAGCATGGTTGCTCCAGTTTACACAGTATTTTCTCTGGAATATGGTGTAGGGTGCTGGAGGACACAGCCTCTCTTTGCTGCAAAAAAGGAACAGCAAGTCATCTAACTTTAGGTATTAGTGTAAATGCTGAATGGGAGAAAGGCAATGCAGTTTCAAACAACCCAGTGCCAAAGAAACTTTCAAGTTATCTGTGAAACAAGAAAGAAGTCTGTGTTCCTGGGGAACAGTATATGAGATAACTTAATCTTGAAAATACCACTCAATCTATCTCTTCTATTTGGAATTATAGCATCCACGATCATTTCACTGATACATACATATGCAGGCAAATAATGACGGGCACAAAGGGGAGGTAGTAATGCTCATTTTCTATTAAAATTGTATTATGAAGGGTTTATGAATACTGTCAGCTCTCAAACAAGCACATACCTGCTGATATTTCATTTTAAGTCCTAAACAAGTAATTGCAACAGACAAATCAACTTGGTATTATAGAAATCCAGTAGCTTTTTTTTAATGAGCACAGATTTCTAAAGTAAAAAATCCAAGTTGTAAACAATAAGTAAAAGTAGCCCAAACTACTGTGCAAAAAGCACTCTCCAATTGCCTGTGGTTTGGAAAGGACCACAGATCTGAAGCTGGACTTGTGCAACTCAGGAGATAAATCACCATCCAAGACCTTTAGAAAGCTCTCAGCTGAGCCATCCCTGCCCAGCTGGTGCTCCGTCTGCTGAGGGCACAATTTTGCTTATTCGATTTCACATTAAAATGACTCTACACATTATGCTTTGTCCACAGATTTCTTAGCCTTCCTCTGTTGATCATGCTTGCTCAGCTAAGATCCATTTAAGGACTGCTTTTGTTGTTGTTCAGTTGCCCAGTAGTGCCCAACTCTGTAGTGTCTAACCCAAGGACTGCAGCATGCCAGGTTTCCCTGTCCTTCATCATCTCCTGGAGCTTGCTCAAACTCATGTCCATCAAGTTGGTGACACCATCCAAATATCTCATCCTCTGTCATCCCCTTCTCCTCCTGCCTTCAATCTTTCCCAGCATCAGGGTGTTTTCCAATGAGTCAGTTCTTCACAACAGGTGGCCAAAGTATTGGAGCTTCAGTTTCAGCATCAGTCCTTCCAGTGAATATTCAGGATTGACTTCCTTTAGGATTCACTGGTTTGATCTCCTTGCAGTCCAAGGAACTCTGAAGAGTCTTCTTCAACACCACAGTTCAAAAGCATCAGATCTCTGGTGCTTCTTTATGGTCCAACACTCACATCTGTACGTGACTCCTGGAAAAACCATAGCTTTGACTAGACAGACTTTTGTTGGCAAAGTGATGTTTCTGCTTTTTAATATGCTATCTAGATTTGTCATAGCTTTTCTTCCAAGGAGTAAGTGTCTTAATTTCATGACTGCAGTTACCATCTGCAGTGATTTTGAAGACCAAGAAAAAAGTCTCTCATTGTTTCCATTGTTTCTCCATCTATTTGCCATGAAGTGATGGGACTGGATGCCATAATCTTCCATCTTTTGAATGTTGAGTTTTAAACCAACTTTTTTACTTGTCTTTTCCACTTTAATCAAAAGATTCTTTAGTTCTTCTTTGCTTTCTGCCATAAGGGTGGTGTCATCTGCTTATCTGAGGTTATTGATATGTCTCCTGGAAATCTTGATTCCAGCTTGTGCTTCATCCAACCCAGCATTTCTCATGATGTATGCTGATATAAGTTAAATAAGTAGGGTGACAATATACAGTACTCCTCTGACATGCTCCTTTCCCAATTTGGAGACTGTATGGTGTTCTGTGTCTGCTTCTAACTGTTACTTCTTCACCTGCATACAGGTTTCTCAGGAGGCAGGTAAGATGGTCTGCTATTCCCAACTCTCTAAGAATTTTCCAGTTTGTTGTGATCCACACAGTCAAAAGCTTTAGCATAGTCAATGAAGCAGAAGTGGATGTTTTTCTGGAATTCTCTTGCTTTTTCTATGATCCAACAGACACTGGCAATTTGATCTCTGGTTCCTCTGCTGCCAGGGTCCAGCCCCGGTGGATCCAGGGTGATTCGAAGGGTGGACGGCATCGGGGAGGAAAACTTATTTGTTTATTTATTAATATAAGATTAGATTAGAAAGACATAGTATAGTAGGAAAATTAAGTGGAGAAAAGAGGCTGAATAACTTGGTTTACGGGCTAAGCTAATAAAACTCCGGACAAGGAGCTTGCACCATCTACATTAGGCCACCGGCGCCCGTTTGAATATCGGAGAGTGCCCCGCCTTGGGCTCTCTCTCTCACAGATCTTAAAAGCCAGGGCAAGTAAGTAGACATGATGAGCCGCCCGCTCCAGATGGGAATTCAGCCTGAAATTAAAGTATAAAGAGGAGACATGGGGGAAACCAGTCCAGCAACTGATCCCATTCTCTATTGTCTAGAATCTCCTTTTATACCTTTGATTGTACATAGAGATCAATGGGTAATACAAAATTATGCGGCGTCAGCAGCCCTGACTCTTATCAAAACCAGGCTTTTCTCTCTGCATACCTAATTGTATACACAAGTCTTAGGTGATTTACATAGCTCATAAATCCCCATCTTCACCTTCAAGGCCGATCTTAAGTATGCTTCCTCTAAGAAGTCTCCCAAATCCCCTCAAACCAGATGCAATCTGTGCTTTTAAATTTCACAGCTATAGCATTTGTATAACTTGTTCTCTTAACAATAAAATCTGTGTGCTTAAATAATGTTCTTTACTAAAGGAGATCAACCCTGGGATTTCTTTGGAAGGAATGATGCTAAAGCTGAAACTCCAGTACTTTGGCCACCTCATGAGAAGAGTTGACTCATTGGAAAAGACTCTGATGCTGGGAGGGATTGGGGGCAGGAGGAGAAGGGGATGACCGAGGATGAGATGGCTGGATAGCATCATTGACTCGATGGATGTGAGTCTGAGTGAACTCTGAGAGATGGTAATGAACAGGGAGGCCTGGCGTGCTGCGATTCATGGGGTGGCAAAGAGTCGGACACAACTGAGCGACTGAACTGAACTGAACTGAAAAGGAGTACAGTGATTTATAACAAAAGAAAAGTAATTAACTCAAAAGTCTAATGTTGCTAACATCAAAACTACTATATATCTTTTTCCATATCCCGTTTACATTGATTAACATCCTCCCAGGTGCCTAAAAGATAAAGAATATGGAGGCCTGGCAGCAGTCATTGAGTCAACAGTGAAAACCCTCTACCAATATAATTTTTAATTCTTTAGGAAAGGCCCTGTATCTTTAAGATGCTTTTAAGCTTTGTGCCTCTCGCAGTTGGGGGGCTGTAAGCAATTCACAGGCTGTAAGAGGTCCAGGGGAACCTGTTAGGCAAGAGAGTTATCAGAGGGGTTTTGAGCTGAAACATCCCTTTTAAATGCAGAAGACTAAAGCCCTGAGTTGACTTTTTCCAGAGTGTGTCAGAAGAGTGGAAAAGCAGGCAGATTCTTATTTTTGGGGGTACATGCTCAGGAAATACCAGGGGGAAAACCTGAGGTCTGATTATCCTTGCCATCAGAGCTCTGCTGCATGACCTTGTCACGGATGGAATTCCTCACGCTGGCTCCCGGCAGCTGAGTGCTGAAGAATTGATGCTTTTGAACCGTGGTGTTGGAGAAGACTCTTGAGAGTCACTTGAACTGCAAGGAGATCCAGCCAGTCCATCCTAAAGGAAATCAATCCTGAGTGTTCATTGGAAGGACTGATGTTGAAGCTGAACCTCCAATACTTTGGCCACCTGATGGGAAGAGCTGACTCTTTGGAGAAGATCCTGATGCTGGGAAAGATTGAAGGTGGGAGAAAAAGGGGAAGACAGAGGATGAGATGGTTGGATGGCATCAATGCTCAACGGACATGAGTTTGGGTGAACTCCGGGAGTTGGTGATGGACAGGGAGGCCTGGCATGCTGCAGTCCATGAGGTCACAAAGAGATGGACATAACTGAGCAACTAAACTGAACTAACTGAACAACAGAAGGCGGGGAAGAAAGGAGAAAAAAGCAAAAAAGTCCAAAAGAATCTACAGAACAAGTCAAAACATAAGAATAATGAATGTTTTTCTTGAGTCACTGCTGTCAGATCCTTTCCCTTGCTGGGAGTCACAGTCCACCTCACCTCCCTAGGATGCCCTCCAATACTGTGCTGATCTCTGGACCTGTTGTGGGGGCAGCTTAGATTCTAATCTGGACCTACTCCTCTGTGTTCTTCCCTCCAATGTCCACAGCTGTCAGAACTAGTGCATTTTCTTATTGGGAGCTCTGGATCACCTTTTATATATTCCATAGACACAGAGTCTAGCTAGTTGATCACTTGGATTTAATCTGTAGCTTGTACAGCTGGTGGGAAGGTTTTGAGTCTTTTTCCTTAGTCACACTGCCCCTGGGTTTCAGCTGTGGTTTATTTCCACCTCTGCATGTCGGTCATCCACTGGGGTTTGCTCCTGAAGCTGCCCTGGAGGACTTGGGTGTTTGCCCCTGTGAGGGCCAGTTTTGGAGGTGGTACACAGGGGTTCTGGCAGCACAAGGTACTCAGGGGAGTTGGTGGCTAGGGAAGCAGGAAATTTAGTGCTCTAGAAGGGTATGGCAACTAGTATTGGCCAGTATGCTCCAGTATTGCCTGGAGAACCTCCATCCCTGACAGAGAAGCCTGGAAGGCCACAGTCTACAGGGTCGCAAAGAGTTGGACAGGACTGAAGTGACCCTACATGCATAGAGGCAAGACTTTTTTTTGCCTGTGGCAGCTCTGCTTCAGTGAGAGTTGAGAATGAAGGTGGTGCAGCTGCTTGGATTCTGGGGACCCTGGTGGTACCAAGTGTGCAGGGACCTGGACTACCTCCACCACAGGTGTTATGACCCTCTCAGAGTCTTTTTTTCGAGCCTCTTATAGCTGGCGATCAGAAGGCCTCTTTGGCCGGTGTTTCTCCATAGCTCCACCCATTCAGGCACAGGAACCTCCCCTCGACCCCCCCCTCCCCCGCCCCCGCCCCGAGGCTGGAGTCCTACTCAGTAGAGCAGCATGTCAGGCACTTAAAGGGGCTCGCTGGGTAAGGTCCTACTCTGTAGTTCAGTGCTTAGGCATTTGATGGGCCAGCCTCTCTACTGTTCAGCTGCTAATGCTGGTATGTGGGAGGAGCGAGGCTATGGTGATGGCTCCACCCCTTACATGTGACTCGGCAGCATCACCTTGCTTCCATGGCTGCCCAGCTTTACTTCACACAGGCATTTCCCACCACAATCTCTTCCCTCCCATCCCCTCAATACATCTCTCCTCAGTCAACAGCAGCCCTTGCCCTGGGATTGCTCTACAATCCCTAAACTCCAGCTCCCAGCCACTGCACCTTCCAGGAGATCTATGTCCCTGTCCCGTGTATGTATGGCTGCAGCAAGGACTATCTGATTCTCATTCCATTTAGGCCGCCACAGATCAGCAGATTCACTCTCAGCCTTAAATGTTTCTCCTCTGACTCAGACAATTGCCCCGATTTGGGGGTCCGACTCCTGCTTCAGTTCCCCCACTTGCCAAGGGCAGGTCCAGTCCTACTAACACTCTTGTTTTTTCCCCCTAGTTCCTTCATCCTACCGAGTTTTGCATGATTTTATATATTCTTTCCCTCTGGTCAGGTACTCCTGTCCGATCTCAGCTGGTGTTCTGTGTGCACTTATGTGTCTGAAGGTATATTCCTGATGTATCTGTGGAGACAGATGTACTCCACATCCACCTACTCCTCTGCCATCTTGTTCTCCCCCAAAACTCCAGTATTAAATGTAAGAATCCAGTGATATGGCCAGTTACAAAATAAGTGATGCCCTTTCTTTTATACTAGTAGGAATAAATTAGTTATTATAATACAAAAATAAAATGCTGTTCTCAATGTGAACACAAATTATTACCTGCAAGCAATTAGAAATGTGCTAAACTTACAAGAAAGAAAGAATAACAGTTTACAAATGGACATATCAGAGGCTTGAATAAATGAAATATATACTTTGTCCCTAGAGGGAAAAACTAATAAAGATGTCAACTCTTCTCCAAAGTAATAAATCCCTTTAATGCATCTTCAGTGAAAATCGATAAGAGGAAACTATGGGCATTGTGACAAGATGATTCTAAAATTCACTGAGGAATTTCCTGGCAGTCAGTGGCTAGGTCTCTGTGCTTCCACTGCAGGGGGCACGAGTGCAACCTGTGGTGGGGAAACTGATATCCCACATGCCACTCAGCACAGCCAAAATAATAATAATAGTAATAAAATAATAGTGAATACAATTCATCTGGAAGAATAGATCAGTGAAAACCCATAAGACAATATGGCATTTTACTTATGGGTAGATGTACGTGAAATTAAATTTTTAGAACATATATATACTGAAATGTTCCACATACAATTCATGTTGGTGATTACTTCTGCAGTAGGATGAAGCTGGAGTGGGCCAGGGACTTGGAATCAATCTGTTACGTTTTATACAGATATATCTTTTCCTAAGATACATGTCTGAAGCAACTATGTTACAATATTAATATACTGATAAAATGTGAAAAGTGAACAAATGAAAATGTCATTAAACTGTATCTGACTCTACATTAGTAGGTGGTATTACATTATCCTCTGCAATTTTTTTTTGGCTATGCTGCATAGCATGTGGGATCTTAGTTCCCCAACCAGGGATTGAACCTGTGCCTCCTGCATTGGAAAAGCAGAGCATTAACCATTGGTCTGCCAGGGAAGCCCCTCTCTGCACTTTTTTGTTTTTATGTAATTTTTTTTTTCCAAAAAGAAGACTGAGGGGGATGTGGAGTCTGCACTGCAAGATATTTTGAGTTCTCAATAATTAATAGTTAACAGAGCATCATTTTGTCCACAAATAAACCAATGACACTGAAAAGAAAGCTAGAAAAAGACCAAAGGAAGGAGGTATTTCAAAATAGTGAGGAAACCAACAGAGGTTCTTAGTGATGTTCTCACCATCATGCATCAGAATTTCTTCTAGAGGTTAAAGAAAGTGAAAAATGAAACCATGAAAGAGCAAAAAGAAAATGCTATTGCCTATTCATCTGATCTCAGGGTAGAGAAAGTCAAAATCTCCTCACGAAACCTCTAGCCACCCCTGGCCTTTGCACAGGCTGTTTCCTGTCTGGAACCCTCTTTCCTCTCCTCTCACTCCTGCATTCATTCCCCAGGAAGCCTTCCATCTCCTCCCTCATCTACTGACTGCATTAAGGCTCTCTTGGCACCATGTACCTCTCCTTTGTGTCATGTGTCACTTCTGTAACTTTGTATTTCTTTGTGTGATTATTTGACTAATGATCTAGAAAACCAGCTCCAAAAGACATGCTTGAGTTTCCCAGGTGGTGCTAGTGGTAAAGAACCTGCCTGCCCAATGCAGGAGATGTAAAAGATGTTAATTCAGTCCCTGGGTGAGGAAGATCCCCTGGAGGAGGGCATGGCAAGCCACTTCAGTATTCTTGCCTGGAGAATCCCATGGACAGAGGTACCTGGTGGACTTCAGTCCATGGGATTGCAGAGTCGGACACAACTGAGCAACTTGGCACACTTGCATACAAGGACAGGCCTTACCCATTTTACTTCATTCGAAAGTAAAGTGTCTTGCCTACACTGTGTGATATATTGTAGGAGTTTGATAACTATCTGTTGGCTGAATGAATGCATGAGCGGTGGCTGAGAAGAGTTGTTTTTTCCTGCTTATTTTCATATGAGGTATACATATGGGGATCTCTGTAATCCAGCCATCTAAGTGCCACACCTTTTACAGGTTTGGAGCATCTGTGGTCTTTGCGATTGGCATGGCTACACGTTGGGTACGTGGGGCAAATGACTTCTCAGCCTCCCTTCACAGACATCAGATTCAAGAAGTGACTCCTTTTAGAGCCACTGAAAAGCCAATTTTGCCTTAGCTTCTAGAAGAAGGAACCAGCTCACACGTGGGACCATGAACTTGCTGCTAGATTTGTCTTCCTTTCCCCAGTGAGTTCTTTTTACCCATGGCAATTGTCCCTGGGAGATGATGGAGTTAAAGTCTCATAGGCATAGAGGACCACAGTCTTTCTCCAGATGGGTCTCCCTGGGCTTTGGGACATAGCCAGAATCACAGCTCTGGCCATTCCATCTCACAATAGTCCCTTCCTGTGGAAATAACCAGATGTCTAGTTCTCCAATTGCTGGTGTGTGGTCTCCTTAGGATTTTTTTTTTTTCCTCTAAAGATTTATTTGTTTATTTTGGGCTGTCCTGGGTCTTTGTTGCCATGCTTGGGCTTCTCATTGTGGGGGCTTCTCTTGTTTTGGAGCATAAGCTCTAGGCACGCAAGCTTCAGCAGCTGTGGCGTGTGGGCTCAGTACTTGTGACTCACAGGCTCCAGATCTCTGGCTCAATAGTTGTGGCGCACGGGCTTAGTTGCCACTCAGCATATGGGATCTTCCTGGATCAGGGGTCGAACCCATGTCCCCTGCATTGGCAGGCAGATTCTCAACCCCTGGATCACAGGAAAACCATCTTAGGTTTTTAATCTTTCTGGCAAATGCATTTGGAAATACAGTTTTGAGAATGAGATGATAATTAATAGTTGTGTATTCATACTAGAGTATATACAAGAGCTGAGCAGAGGACTGTTGTCCTTGGAGGGGCACCCCTCAAGGGGAGAGAGATGCTGAGGGAAATCTGAAGTGGGCACACATCTTCCTGGGCAGGGCTACATCACTGGAACATGAGAAGGATATGCAATGACATCAAGCTCCCGAAGAGGAACAGGTGGGCGTTTTCTCTGACCTGCACACTTAGCCAAATCAGTGTTACCATCTCACTGGGCCTCAGACACCTAGATGGGCCTGGAGTTAAGGTTGTGGGGTCTTGAACCCAGGTGTCCACCCAATTGTCTTTAGATGAATAAAGGCTCTGTCTCACACAGCTAATGCCCCACTATTTTCAAGGTGGCTATTGCTAAAGCTAATAGAATATGTTTAAAGTGTGACTGAATGTAGAGAGGCTTTTTGATCTCCTGTGTCTTTTTTCAATCAAGGACCTTAGAATATATAATTATTACTCATGCATGCTTGCTAAGTCACTTCAGTCATGTCCAACTCTATGCGACCCTGTGGGCTGTAGCCTGCCAGGTTCCTCTGTCCATGGGATTATCCCGTCAAGAATACTGGAGTGGGTAGCCACGCTCTCCTTCTTGTAGGTACAACAGCAAGTAACAGACTGATGAGCCAGAGGACATCAGCTGTATTCTCTAAATATAGCTGTCTTCTGTGGTGTAGCAGGTAGCAAGTACTATTTAAAACAGTAGCTTTAAGAGAGCTTATTTTTGAAAACTTAACTTAGAGTGAAACCCTTCTCAAAGAATACGCTCTGTTAGGGTTTTCGTTTTATGTAATGAAAGAACAATAAAAGGCAGGTGGAATTATACCAGGAGGAAAAAATAGAAATTACATCTCTCAGCAGAAGTGCAAGGATGGAGTGAAGAAAAACGATAATAACCATTACTATCTGAGGTGGTACCTATTTTAATGTACTTAAAATGCATGACTATGACTGAGTGATTATGTAAAGGCTATTTGTCATCACCAAAAAGTGCAGGGAGACATTGGTGTAGAAGCCATGATTCAAATGAATAAAACTTCCTTCCCACTATCTGTCTAAGGAATCTATCCGAGGAAATTCCACTTTGCACTGAGAGAAACCCAGCCAATCCTTGAGGTGTAATAACAAACAGTTGCCACCATCTATTGAATGCATACCATGTGCCAGGCACTGTGTTGTACATAAACTATTCTATTTAATCTTCTTGACAAGGCTGGGAGGTATGATCACTCATTTCACAGGTAAAGAAGCTGCGGATGGAGTTACTTGCCCAAGGTCAAGTTGCGAGTAAGGGATGGATCTGGGATAGTGTAGCTCTAAATCTCACATTCCTAACTGCCATATTTCATCCAGTCCACGGGCACTGTGCTTGGCACCAGGCATTTCCTGGGCCACAAGTGGACTTGCTGGATCAAAGAGCATGTACCTTTCCACCTTTGACAGGAGTAGCTTGAGGCCCCAGAAAAGTTAATATTCCAGTTTGAGTCTGAAGACAGGGAAAAAGCCAGTGCCCTGGTAGAAAGACAGTCAGGCAGGAAGAATTATCTCTTCCTTTCTCTTCCATTCAGGCTGTCAAGTGATTGAATCCTCATTTTGATCTCACATTAGTATTTATAATGACTGATCACCAGATATGCTGCTTTTGTCTTTTGAGCACCTGGTAAGGTTGTAGTTCTTGGTTCTCTCTTCCCTCTTGGGGTTGGTTGAGACCATGTGATAAATTCAAGATCAAGCTTTTATTAATAACTGCTGTTTGGAGACCCTCCGGAGCTCTTTTTTCATTCCACCCTCATTTCAGAGAATGGGTGTTTCCATCATCTATCTTCCAAGATAATATATGTAATAGATATAATAATGTCTAATGTAATGGACACACAGTACAAGCAAGAAACAGACTTCTGTCACTTTGAGCCATGGACATATAAATCTTGGGAGTTTATTTGTTATAACATTCACTATCCTGACTGCTGCCCACTCCTTGAGAAGGGTGGCTGGGGAAACTGCTTTCTAGAAAGCCTCCTTGCCCTCTATGGGGAAAGTCATTATGCTTGTCTGTAAATGCTGTATCCTATCCTCATTCCATGTCATTTTCTGCAAGTACTTCTTAAGGCGACAGTCCACCTCTCTTTTGGAGGGACTTGGCCAATTCAGAGTCAGAATCTTGCAAACCAAGCACGTGGCCACAAGTTTTGATGACCAATTTCCACAAAGAAAAACATTTAAGACTGTTCTAGAAAATCCAACCTTACCTAATCCAGAATGACACTTAGATGGCAGCTGCATTAGTTACCAAAAAAACATGAAATATTGCTGAAGAGTTATTAAATAGTCTCTAGTCCCTAATGGCGAATTCATTTTCATTTAATAGCAAGTTATTGTGAAGTATAATGAAAAATAGAGAGGCATGCAAAATAATCTGGCCTCTGTTTCTATTGACATAGTGCCAGTTTCTTGGGTGCTGCGTTACAATACTATCCATCTTCATAAAGCACTCCTTGGACGGCATTATGAAACAGCGGGAAGGAATGGCAGATGACAGCTTCATTAGTCATGACTAGGTAATCCTGGCCAATTTCTCCTGGGAATTATTAACACATTCCTAAACACCCCTTGGTTGATGGCATCCAAAAAAGAAGAGAAGGAGATTGGTTATGAGGTCTTGGATGTTATCCAAATCTGGCTACGAGTGAGCTGCAGAAGGTCACTCAGCATCCCTTTTTCCCAGAGCTCTCTGGAAGGCCCTGGAGAATGGGACCTGCCGAGCCAGGATGGACAAGACTGCAAACATTCGCCCATTGCTGAGCACCTAACGGAAAGAAAAGAATTGGAACGGTTCTTTTGTCTACCTCGCAGACAAATGAATCTGTATCACTTGGTAAATGGATGTATTAGCCCCAGATTCAGTCTTATTGCTGGCTAGAAAACAGGAGCTCCAAGAGGGTACGTGCACAATAAACACCAGAAATTGAGAGGCTCCAATGAATCCTGGCAACCAGGATCCCACTTTCGCCAAAGATTACCTAATCCCCCCAGAGCTTAATCACTTAGCCTGGAGGACTGAAGGAGAACGTGGCTACTGCCAGTCAAGATTTCCCATGTTTTTGTGACCTTCTGTAGTGAAGCCGCCCTTTCAGTTTCTGGGTGAGCCAGCTGGGTGGGGTTGTGACAGGGACTGGCAGAGAAATGATTTATTCTGCAGGTCAACTGAGCCTGTATCTGGGGGTTAAGACTCCTGTGCACCATGTTTTGGAAGCTCCCTGGTGCTTTGTGGTGTTGCACCAACTCATGAGTTGGTGTGAGACTTGAACTCAATCAGATCTTTGCTCAGCTGCTTAATATCTGTGGGATCTTGGGCAAGTTAATTAACCTTCTCAACCTTAGTTTTCTCATCTGCAAAATAGTGGTAATGATATCTATCTCACAGAGTTTTGTGAGAATTAATTACGACAGCTAGGTAAAGCACTTGGAAGACTGCCTTAGTAAAGATTTCTTCCATTACATGCGTATATGTAAGCCATGTCCTGCTTAAAAAGCAAAACTGGAAATAATTGGGTTTATAGGAAAGAAAAATCAGTGTGAATTATTTATATCATCCTCCCAGTGCCCTTAACTAAATGATAAGCTCTTGTTTTCATTTACTGTTTTTTTGGTTTGTTTGAGCTAGGTGGGCCCTCGGCAGTGAAAGTGTGAAGTCTTAACCACTGGACCGACAGGGAATCCTCCTTTCATTTTCTTTTAAAGAACAGTGATGGCCAAAAACATTTGTAAGTCACCAGACCCTTGTTGCAGAGAAGGCAATGGCACCCCACTCCAGTACTCTTGCCTGGAAAATCCCATGGACAGAGGAGCCTGGAAGGCTGCAGTCCATGGGGTTGCTGAGGGTTGAACACGACTAAGCAATTTCACTTTCACTTTTCACTTTCATGCATTGGAGAAGGAAATGGCAACCCACTCCAGTATTCTTGCCTGGAGAATCCCAGGGATGGGGGAGCCTGGTGGGCTGCCGTCTATGGGGTCACAGAGTCGGACACAACTGAAGTGACTTAGCAGCAGCAGCAGCAGCAGCAGCAGACCCTTGTTGAATTTTCACATCAACTCTATTGTTGTCCCCATTTTCCAGATGAGGAAACTGAGACACAGAGGAGAGATAAGTTCCCCAAAGACACACTGGCAGTAAGCTTTGGAGCTGGGATAGGACACCAGATTGTCTGCAGACTCTGTCCTTACCCATCATAGGTATGTCCATGAATCTCTGTTAAATTGGATTGGATTGAATCTAGTAGAGAAGTCCTATTTAAACATCAAGTTTCCTAAGGGCATTTAAATGTTTACACATTGCTATCCTAGGGTGTCTCCCCGGTTCCTCTGTGCTGAGCTAAAGCCTACTCACACTCCCAGTTCTAGATCCTTCGGAAATCTCTCTGGATTTGTTCTATTTGCTCTTTCAACAGTCCTGGCCTCAGCGCCATCATCCACTCAGAGCTCTCACATCATTCATCAGTGGCTCCTGAGAAGATGAGAGGGAATGACAGCTGCAGAGGATGCCAGAGAGAGAGAGACAGGCAGAGAGGACAGAAGCCAAAAAGTAGAAAGAGTCTGGGGGAAAAGAAGAAGATAACAAAAAAGAACTGTGCATTTGTGCTAAGTTGCTTCAGTCACATCTCTGCAACTCTAAGGTCTATAGCCCACCAGGCTCTTCTGCCCATGGGTTTCTCCAGGTAAGAATACTGGAGTGGGTTGCCATGCCTTCCTCCAGGAGATCTTCCTGACCCAGGGATTGAACCCATGTCTCCTGTATCACTGACTCAAAGGACATGAGTTTGAGTAAACTCCGAGAGTTGGTGATGTACAGGGAGACCTGGCGTGCTGCAGTCCATGGGGTTGCAAAGAGTCAGACATGACTGAGTGACTGAACTCCTGCATTGACAGGCGAGCTCTTTACTACCCGTGCCACCTGGCAAGCCCAATAAGAAAGAACTGCTGCTGCTGCTAAATCGCTTCAGTCGTGTCCAACTCTGTGCGACCCCATAGATGGCAGCCCACCAGGCTCCACCATCCCTGGGATTTTCCAGGCAAGAGTACTGGAGTGGGGTGCCATTGCCTTCTCTGAAGAAAGAACTAAAGGTACTTAAGTCTCCAGGTGGATTTTATTTTATGTATTCTATATTATAAAGTCAGACTATTGTCAGAACTTCTTTCCCCTGCTACCTCTGGCTTTTGTGAAACGGTGATGTGTTTTCACTTTAGCCATCAAGGAAGACTCTTATTTTTAGTGATTCCTGATACCAACTAGATTTTTAGCAATGACAATCATGAAAAATTTTTAAATATTTTCTTTGAAATCAATTTAAGTGTATTCTTTTGTTTCATTTTGTTTTTTGGTTTGAAGCTATTTCAGTGATTTCTTTAAAAAAAACGTAAAAAAGTTAAAATCCAGTTGGAATTTAATACCAATTCTGATAATTTGGTAAATCTTTATTAAGTGCTTCCTACATGTGTGACACTGTGCCAAGTCTCACACCAAGAATAAATAAAGATCACCTGTGACTCAGTGGTAACTAATCTATCTGCCAATGCAAAAGATGCAGGATTTATCTTGGGGTTGGAAAGATCCCTGGAGGGGAGGGAGATGGCAGTGGTGTTCAGGATGGGGGGACACGTGCACCCGTGGCTGATTCACAAAAACCATCACAATATTGTAAAGTAATTATCTTCCAATTAAAATTAATTAATTAAAAAAAAAAGAAAGATCCCCTGAAAAAGGAAATGGCAACTCACTCCAGTGTTCTTGCCTGGGAAATCCCATGAACAGAGGACCCTGTGGGCTACAGTCCATGGGTCGCATAGAGTCAGACACAACTGAGCAATTAAACACCAGCTACCTTGGTAGAAACTCTAGTCTAGCCGGAGCTCCTCAGGCTTGTGGGGCATCGGTCTCTTGGGAAACCTGTTAGAAGTTTGCCTGTGTGGGCTCTGCTCCACGACTGCCTGAGTCAGCAGGTGATTCTGATGCATCTAAACATTCAAGACGCACTGGTGGAGGGTAGGCACCTCCTGTAGCAATCATACACCCCAGCTTTAGAGAGATATCCAGGACCCTGAAAGCACCTTAGCTACCTACCCACTGTCTTCATGCAGCTTCTCAGAGTCCACGCAGGCTCCACCCTGAAGCGGGTGGCATGGGTGGGCTGGGGCCAGAGACCAGATCAATCTTTACGTGTCATACATGATGGTTAAAAATTCAGGAGGTCAGAGTTCACTTTGGGTCACTGGTAGAGTTTAAAAATCAGAAAAATTTGGATTTGAAAAAACTATTTAAAAATTATTTATTTATATATTTTTGGCTGCACTGGGTCTTCATTGCTTTGCATGGGTTTTCTCTAGTTGCGGGGAGCAGGGGCTACCCTGCATTGTTCGCTCAGGCTTCTCCTTGCAGTGGCTTTTCTTGTTGCAGAGCACAGGCCCTAGGCGCTGGCTTCGGTAGTTGCAATGCGCAGGCCCAGTAGTTATGGCACACGAGCTCAGTTGCTCTGAGGCCTGTGGGGTCTTCCCAGACCAGGAATCGAACCTGTGTCCCCTACAGTGGCTTCTTATCCACTGTGCCACCAGAAAGGTCCTGAAAAAAATTTTTTTTTGCATGTGCCTATCTTAGCTCCTGATTTGCATGAGAGAAGCCTGTCTTCTTTAATCAAACTTGTACATCTCTGGAAATGCCAAATATAGTAAGTTCATAGTGACTGTATAATATACAATATATACTTGTGCTTGTAAGCCAGCAAAGTGCCAATGGAAAAATATTCTTGAAGTTCTAACTGTTCTCTCTTCCATGACTACAAATTTCTATAAACTGTTTTTTGATAATATTCCTGCCCCACCTTATTTTTTTTTCCTCCAAACTAAAATAAAGGCTCTGATTCAAATGACTGGCTCTTCATTTCTAAGTAACTTGGGTGAGGTCACCACAGTAAGTTTTACTTTACACAGTGAATCAGGTCAATCTGAAAAACAAGAGCAAGATTATGTAACAGCAGAGATTCATATGTGTGTGTGTGTTGGGTTATTGGAACCATTTTTATAGAGTAGTGAGTAGTTTATAGAGAAACTAGTTGGTGATACTTTTCCATCGTATTTGAACTTACTATGTCAACAAGCCATATTAAGCACGGGCTGAGGACTACCCTTATTCCAAGGACATAAATATTCTTTTCCTACAGAGAATGTAAGTTCCTCAAGAGAGGATCAAGATTATATCTTTTTTTCTCTCTGCATAAGAGGGACAGGAGAGATGAAAAGGGGTGAGGGGGGAAGGAGGTAGGATTTAGGTGATAAGGCTCTTGCCCTACAGGTGAAAGCAGTGTGATTTTAGCACAATAAAGATGTAAGTCAGTGAAACTGACTAGAGAGCTGGACCTGGATCTAAAAATATATAATAATTAAATAAAGGATTTTGTGAGCATCACAAGGGGAAAGGAAAAATGATTCAATAAATGGTTTTGTACACAAAGATTAAAGTTAGGGGGAAAAGAACTTGAGATTAGTACATTAACCACATCCTGAAATGAACTTACCCTGGCACTTGTTAATTGTTCCTAAACCTTCTCTTTCTCCATGTGCCGGTGTTCAGAGGCCCACTCAGACCCCACACTGAACTAGTTGGTCAGCAGGGTGGCTGTTTTATTACAAATGAACCATTACTACTGCCACAGCATTGGGGCTGACCTGGGAACGAACCCAGCTGAATTCCAGAGTGATGTGGTGCTTGGATAAAGGACACATTGCAAATTGACTAGACATCAACTCATGGAAACCTAAAGAGGGTAATCATGTTTGTGATCTGGGAGGATGGCCAGGGTGGGGAGGCGGGTGGCATTTGGAGCCTCTCAGCTACTCTGTTAATCTAGCTTCTAATAGAGTACCTGGCACACAGCAGGCGCTGAACACATGTTTGTGGACCGAGTGACATTTGTGTCTTGGTGCTTTGCTGGGTAGACCTCAGTGCTGACAGTTGTGGTTGTTGTTGCCTGAGCCCAGAGCTCATTAAAGTATAAAGAGTCTTCACACTCAAGGTCCCCTGGGAGCATTTCTCTGATATTCCAGAGTGGAACCCAGGATCAAGAGAAGCAAGATCGAAGATTAAATTCAGCATATTAAAGACACAGGCAGAAGACCAGGGCCAAGATCAACGCCCAGGCTTCCAAATGTCTGGCTGGCTGCCACCTCTAGCAGGAAACATTGCCCTATCCTCCAGGGATGGAATGGCCCAGAAAATATTGAACAGAAAGGGGAATGAGAGTTGGGTCTGGGCCTTCCTTCCCCACACTGGCTGCACAGGCATTCAGCCGGCTCTGCTTCCTGTGTCTCAGAGGACACCGTCTCCACCAGTTCCTCTCTCTTCCCCTCCCCCTTGGCTGGAGTGTAACCAGGCATTCTCAGATCCCCGTGTTGGAGCGAGGCGGATGGTGGACACATGTGGGCCGATTGCCTGCAGCTTCAGTTGATCCTGGCTTGGGAGTGAGGAGAGGGGGCTGGGAAGAAAATTCAAGTCTCATTCTTAAGTGATGTGGAAATGTATTGCCATTGGCTCTTATTAGGTAGCTCTAAGCCAGTGAGGAAAGAAATGTTTTCATTGGCGGAAGAACACATTTGACATCCACATATATGTGTGTCTACTTTTGAGCAGACTGCAGAAACATGTGGTTTTGGTCCTTGCTGCTCCTCTGTCTAGTGAATTCTACCAGTGGTTCAAGGACTAGCTCACTGCCTGCCTCAAACAGAAGGGTTTTTTTTGATAAACTCAGTCTGTACTGATTTGCCCATGATCTCAGCTCTTGATGCAGTTACCATGTTCACCACAGTGAAGGCAGATTTACTGTAAAGTGAAAGAAGTTTAGGCTTTAGAACTTCTAATAATTTAGGCCTTTCTTGGGATCATATGGTCATATGCTTTTGATAAAATTGCAGATGTAAGATATTTTAATTGCAAGGACTAAGGATATTGTCTTCTCCCACTCAAGCTTCCCCCTCCCTCAATTTTCCCTACAGGAGTTGTGTGTTGATGGGGACCCCAGCTAAGGAGAACCTGACTTGGAGATTTGTTTGGGGTTCTATGGCTCTATTCAGGTGGTTCACACTTATTTCCATGTTATCAGAATCAGAATGGAATACTACCAATGTCCTCAGGACATACTCATCTGGCATCATGGATCCTATTGCAATATCGATGTGTCCGACTGTGCCTGACACTGGAAAAGAAGGTGTCAAATGCGCAGAAATAGAAGCTAGTCTGAGAAATGTTCTTTTAACCCCCAGATGTACAAATATTTGGTTCTCATTGATGTCTACTCAAAACAGAAATCACCTGCAGGAAAATACTCAATAATGTAGTGTATATGATTTTAACACACCTTACTACCATGATGTTAGAATGAGAACCAGTGCAAAATAGAATTGGCCAGAATTCTTGTGTTAGTGGGCTTCCCTGTGGCTCAGGCAGTAAAGAATCTGCCTGCAGTGTGGGAGACTTGGGTTTGATCCCTGGGTTGGGAAGATCTCCTGGAGAAGGGAATGGCAATCCATTTCAGTATTCTTTTAAAATTAATTTTTTTTAATAGGAGGCTAATTACTTTATAATATTGTGGTGGTTTTGCCATACATTGGCAAAATTTGCCATACATGAATCAGCCACAGATATACATGTGTCCCCCATCCCGAAACCCCCTCTCACCTTTCTCCGATTGCATCAGTATTCTTGCCTGGAGAATTCCATGGACAGAGGAGCCTGGTGGCTTACAGTCCATGGGGTCACAACAGTCAGACACAACTGAGCGACTAACATTTCCTTTCACTTTCTTGTGTTAGTAGGGCACAACACAGCAGCAATGCTATAAACTGCAAAGTAGGATTTTTATGCATGCGAAATTGCATTTTTATGCCTCCCAACATAAAAACTGAGGAGGATCCCAACCAGTTCCCATTGGACCAATCTTAGCATATCTGAGATGCCTTGTCCTGATGAAGCCTGGCAATTTCAGGGAGAAAAAAAAATGACATTCAAAAACCATAAAATCACAGCAAAGCAACCTATGTGTTCCCATGACTAAACTCCTATGCATATTCACCTGTAAGTTATTGTAGGTAGTTTAAAGGTAATTTGATTAAGCAATTATGTAGCTCAATCCAATATAATGGTATTTCAAAAAGCATTTGAATTGCTTTATCTTCTTTCCTTGAAAATGATATTACAGAATTATTGTCATATAAAGAGATGATCATATGGAATATACAACCAAAAAAATAGGGAAGATATTAATAGAAATAGGCTATGTAATTTTTCACTGTTTGGTTGTATTTATGGTATTTGTCACCTTCTAAATTTGTCATTTGACTTTCATCCCTAATTTTGTATTCCTGTTTTGCATTCTTTTTCTTAAAGAGATTCCCCTCCCTGAGCGACCCACATAACCTGAATCTGTCCTTGACCACAGTTGACCAGTTTCTTCTTATATTATTCTTATAGCAGATATTGAATTTTGTTTAAAAATTTTTATTGGCGTATAGTTGATTCACAGTGTTGTGTTAGTTTCTGCTGTACAGCAAAGTGAATCAGTTATACATGCACATCTATCCACTCTTCTTTAGATTCTTTTCCCATGGAGGTCATTACAAAGTATTGAATAGAGCTCCCTAGTAGTTATTGAATTTTAAAGGTAACCATAATAGTTTATGTGTGGGAAATAATTTTCAACAATGCAGAACTTTTGTATAAGAAGTAAATAATGCAGTTTGCTAATACTTCTTGCTCCCCAGAGATCAGTTCAGTTCAGTTGCTCAATCGTGTCTGACTCTTTGCGACCCCATGGACTGCTGCAGCACGCCAGGCTTCCCTGTCCATCACCAACTCTTGGAACTTGATTAGAGGACAGACATCAAATTAACCTTTGCTAAGGTTAATTTCGGAGAAGGCAATGGCACCCCACTCCAGTACTCTTGCCTGGAAAATCCCATGGACGGAGGAGCCTGGTGGGCTGCAGTCCATGGGGTCGCTGAGTCGGACACGACTGAGCGACTTCACTTTCACTTCTCACTTTCATGCATTGGAGAAGGAAATGGCAACCCACTCCAGTGTTCTTGCCTGGAGAATCCCAGGGATGGGGGAGCCTGGTGGGCTACCGTCTATGGGGTCACACAGAGTCGGACACGACTGAAGTGACTTAGCAGCAGCAGCAGCAAGGTTAATTTGATGTCTATCCTCAAATGACTTTTTTTAAAAAGTCAGTTCATGATGAGTAAGTGTGGGCTTTGGCGCTAGTTGCCTGGGCTTGACTTTCACCTCTACACCTGTCACCTTGGGAAAATTATTAAATCTCTTAGTGCTTCACCTGGAAAAAGTGTTTGATTGTTCAACACCTGTCTCTTGGGCTGTGACAAGTTAGGGCTTAGATAGAAGAGTGCCTGACAGGTTGTACTCATCATATGTTGGTTTTAATGGTAAATGAATATATTACAACTTCTTATCAGTTGTTTTATGTGACCAAGTATATTGCTCTTCCTTCCCCCAAGACTGTAAGCTTCTTAAATTTGAGTACTATGTAAACATTTTTCAAATCTCGTAATTCCTCAGAATCATGAGGATATGAGCGCCCTCTAGCTGCATTATTTGTGGTTCTGCTGGTCACCAGGCGCAGTTTGCTCATCTGACTGTTCAGGCTCAAAGAAGAGCATTCACTTTGTCAGAGACTGGAGGGAGGCTGTGGATGTGACAGAGATTCAGAACCAACATATCAGGAGGCACTCCTGAGAAGCTAGAGGCCCATCAGAAATAGAAGGATCTCTCTGATAAGAGGATGAGAGAATGTTCAGAAGAAAATAGGAGTGTTGGAAGTATGCAAAGCTCCAGGGCTGCTGCTGCTGCTAAGTCGCTTTAGTCATGTCCGACTCTGTGAGGCCCCATAGACGGCAGCCCACCAGGCTCCCCCATCCCTGGGATTCTCCAGGCAAGAACACTGGAGTGGGTTGCCATTTCCTTCTCCAATCGGAGAAGGCAATGGCACCCCACTCCAGTACTCTTGCCTGGAAAATCCCATGGACGGAGGAGCCTGGTGGGCTGCAGTCCATGGGGTCGCTGAGTCGGACACGACTGAGCGACTTCACTTTCACTTCTCACTTTCATGCATTGGAGAAGGAAATGGCAACCCACTCCAGTGTTCTTGCCTGGAGAATCCCAGGGATGGGGGAGCCTGGTGGGCTACCGTCTATGGGGTCACACAGAGTCGGACACGACTGAAGTGACTTAGCAGCAGCAGCAGCAAGGTTAATTTGATGTCTATCCTCAAATGACTTTTTTTAAAAAGTCAGTTCATGATGAGTAAGTGTGGGCTTTGGCGCTAGTTGCCTGGGCTTGACTTTCACCTCTACACCTGTCACCTTGGGAAAATTATTAAATCTCTTAGTGCTTCACCTGGAAAAAGTGTTTGATTGTTCAACACCTGTCTCTTGGGCTGTGACAAGTTAGGGCTTAGATAGAAGAGTGCCTGACAGGTTGTACTCATCATATGTTGGTTTTAATGGTAAATGAATATATTACAACTTCTTATCAGTTGTTTTATGTGACCAAGTATATTGCTCTTCCTTCCCCCAAGACTGTAAGCTTCTTAAATTTGAGTACTATGTAAACATTTTTCAAATCTCGTAATTCCTCAGAATCATGAGGATATGAGCGCCCTCTAGCTGCATTATTTGTGGTTCTGCTGGTCACCAGGCGCAGTTTGCTCATCTGACTGTTCAGGCTCAAAGAAGAGCATTCACTTTGTCAGAGACTGGAGGGAGGCTGTGGATGTGACAGAGATTCAGAACCAACATATCAGGAGGCACTCCTGAGAAGCTAGAGGCCCATCAGAAATAGAAGGATCTCTCTGATAAGAGGATGAGAGAATGTTCAGAAGAAAATAGGAGTGTTGGAAGTATACAAAGCTCCAGGGCTGCTGCTGCTGCTAAGTCGCTTTAGTCATGTCCGACTCTGTGAGGCCCCATAGACGGCAGCCCACCAGGCTCCCCCATCCCTGGGATTCTCCAGGCAAGAACACTGGAGTGGGTTGCCATTTCCTTCTCCATGCATGAAAGTGAAAAGTGAAAGCTTAGTCGCTCAGTCGTGTCCGACTCTTAGCGACCCCATGGACTGCAGCTACCAAGCTCCTCCATCCGTGGGATTTTCCAGGCAAGGGTACTAGAGTGGGGTGCCATTGCCTTCTTCAAAGCTCCAAGGAGCACACAGTAAACACTTGTCTCTTCATTCCTTTGAAATAGCACCCAGAAATGTTGCTGAAATGCTCCTCAATGAAGGCCTGGGGAAATGGGGAAAAGGGAACTGACTTTCCCAAGATAATACAGCTTCACGATTACTTACAAAAGTAGCTGCAGGCATTGAGGGGAAAGGAGGAAGTGGTCAGAAGATCCAGGGATCAAGAGATTTGGGCGGGGGAAGCTTGTTTGGGTATGTACCTTATCATCTTAAAAGATTCTCCTTAGGAAACAAAGTGTTTCCCCGGGCCAGGGATTGAACCAGCACCCCTTGCAGTGGAAGCACAGGGTTTTAACCCCTGGACTGCCAATCAGATATCTAAACTCCTCACCTGGAGTATAGTTTCCTGGTTTTAGCTTGAACTTGTATTTGAATCTGGCTCCCTGGGTTTCCTTCCTGGAGAAGGAAATGGCAATCCACTCCAGTATTCTTGCCTGGAGAATCCCACGGACAGAGAAGCCTAGTAGGTTACAGTCCACGGGGCCGCAAAGAGTCGGACACGACTGAGCGACTTCACCTTCACCTTCACCCTGGGTTACAGCTGCCGCATGACCGTGAAGATGAAGGGCTGCTCCTAGCCGTCACTCACAAGGAAAACAGCTGCCCAGCAGAAACTCTCTGTGATTTCTCTCCCTGTCTTGTGATTTCTCTCACTGCAGTTCTCCTGTGGTCAGGGCAAAGACCCGCGTCCTGAATTCTGCTCGCAAAGCCCTCATGGTCTAGTGCGATAGGCTAAATTGGATAGCTGCCATGGGCTCATCAAGGGCAGATGACTGCCACCGGGGCTGGGGGCCGCTGACACGTGCTCTGTGGAGGGCGCGCGGGCTCCCTGGAGCTTGGGGCGGGGGCAGGGTGCAGCGTGTCTGCGCAGGTGGAGTCTTCAGGTGAGCAGGAGTGTGGACGTGCCTCTACTGGCCGCCGTCGCCTGCTGTGCTGACCTGAAGGGCTCCCGTTGGCCTGGGCCTCATGGCTCGCATCTCAGGATGTCCTCTTGCAACCCTGCCCTGTCCTGTCACCACCCCAAAGGCCGAGGCTGTCTTCCCTGACCTCAGGTACCACAGGCTTTTCGTTGTTTTCCTGGTGGTTTAGTTACGTTGTTCAGCTGTTTCTTACCAAAGACTCCTTGGAGACTCAGGAACCTGAGTCTAAACCCCTCTAAAATTGCCAACTCCCAGTTTCTGCCTGACTTCAGCTGATTCTAACCTCTGTATTGGGTCTGTCAGGCCGCCACCCTGTGCCTGTCTCCTCCTCTCTGCTGATAATGGTGGTGACAAGACGGTGTAGCTGGCTCAGGGCCTGAAAACAAGAAACAGTCTAAGTTATGTGTTGGGGGTGGGGGTGGTGCCGTCAGGAGAAGAGGGTGAGGAAGCAGGATGGGAGAGGGGAGTGTGCCCAGGGGGGTTCCAGCTCGGTCTGCGCCCACAGCGGCTCTGGAGCACAGACAGACTGCACCTTGAAGTCTGTCGGGTTGGGGTGGGCCTATGTGGCCCACATCAGCCAGGCATTAACTGTGAACTCTGAGGGGGCAGTTCAACCACTGGGGAGCCAGAGGTCAACCATCTGGGTGAGGCTGAGGGCAAGTCTCCAAAGGAAGGCTGTGGGTAGGACCATTTGCAGCCAACCTCCCTGCAGTGGCTCAGCGGGTAAAGAATTCGCCTGCAATGCAGGAGCCCCAGGAGATGCAGTTTGATTTGTGGATCGGGAGGATTCCCTGGAGGAGGGAGTGGCAACCCGTTCCAGTTTTCATGCCTGGAGAATCCCATGGACAGGGAGCCCGGTGGAAACAGGTCATGGGGTCGCAAAGTAAAGATAATGATAAACTCTGCCATTCACTGAGCACTTCCTATATGCCAGGATTGTTTCAAGTACCTTATATATAGTAACATTTGATGCTCACAGCCACCCTATGAACAGATGTATCGTTCTATCATCTGCATTTTATTTTATTTTGTATAAATTTATTTACTTATTGACTACTGGGTCTTCATTGTGCACGCAGGCTTTCTCTAGCTGCAGAGAATGGGAGCTCCTCTTTGTTGAGATGCTTGGGCTTCTCACTGCGGTGGTTTCTCTAGTTGCAGAGCACAGGCTCTAGGTGTGCAGCCAAGTAGCTGTGGTGCAAGGGCTTTAGTTGCCCAGTGGCATGTGTGATCCTCCCGAACCAGAGGTCAAACAAGTGTCCTCTGTACTGGCAGGTGGATCCCAACCACTAGACCACCAGGGAAGTTCCTGTATCTACATTTTACAGATATAAAAACTGAGGCACAGAGAGCCTGAGTGACTTACCAAAGACCACACAAGTGGTAAGAAGTAGAACTGTGCTTGGAAAAATGATCTTTAATATCTTTCTGTGACCCTGTAGGAGAGTCACTTTTGTTAGCAAGTTGAGAACAGTGTCATGTATTTATTCAGCCAGTTACCCACTCATTCCACATTTATCAAGAGACCAGAAATTACAAAAGTCAATTGAGCTCATCTCCAGTCTTCCAGGAAGTTTAGGGAGGAACTGGAGGGGACAGTGCACTAGGCCCCCAGGGAGAGGGAAGTACAGACTTTGAAGGGAGTGCCTCAAAGGAAGACAGGGATCTGGTCTGGTCTGGAAAGATGGTAGGTATTAACAGAAGCAGAAGATATTAAGAAGAGGTGGCAAGAATACACGGAAGAACTGTACAAAAAAGATCTTCACGACCCAGATAATCATGATGATGTGATCACTCATCTAGAGCCAGACATCTTGGAATGTGAAGTCAAGTGGGCCTTAGAAAGCATCACTACGAACAAAGCTAGTGGAGGTGATGGAATTCCAGTTGAGCTGTTTCAAATCCTGAAAGATGATGCTGTGAAAGTGCTGCACTCAATCTGCCAGCAAATTTGGAAAACTCAGCAGTGGCCACAGGACTGGAAAAGGTCAGTTTTCATTCCAATTCCAAAGAAAGGCAATGCAAAAGAATGCTCCAATTACCGCACAATTGCACTCATCTCACATGCTAGTAAAGTAATGCTCAAAATCCTCCAAGCCAGGCTTCAGCAATACGTGAACCGTGAACTCCCTGATGTTCAAGCTGGCTTTAGAAAAGGCAGAGGAACCAGAGATCAAATTGCCAACATCCGCTGGATCATGGAAAAAGCAAGAGAGTTCCAGAAAAACATCTACTTCTGCTTTATTGACTATGCCAAAGCCTTTGACTGTGTGGATCACAATAAACTGTGGAAAATTCTGAAAGAGATGGGAATACCAGACCACCTAACCTGCCTCTTGAGAAATCTGTATGCAGGTCAGGAAGCAACAGTTAGGACTGGACATGGAACAACAGACTGGTTCCAAATAGGAAAAGGAGTGCGTCAAGGCTGTATATTGTCACCCTGCTTATTTAACTTATATGCAGAGTACATCATGAGAAACGCTGGACTGGAAGAAACACAAGCTGGAATCAAGATTGCCGGGAGAAATATCAATAACCTCAGATATGCAGATGACACCACCCTTATGGCAGAAAGTGAAGAGGAGCTAAAAGGCCTCTTGATGAAAGTGAAAGAGGAGAGTGAAAAAGTTGGCTTAAAGCTCAACATTCAGAAAACGAAGATCATGGCATCTGGTCCCATCACTTCATGGGAAATAGATGGGGAAACAGTGGAAACAGTGCCAGACTTTATTTTTTTGGGCTCCAAAATCACTGCTGATGGTGACTGCAGCCATGAAATTAGAAGACGCTTACTCCTTGGAAGAAAAGTTATGTCCAACCTAGATAGCATTTTCAAAAGCAGAGACATTACTTTGCCGACTAAGGTCCGTCTAGTCAAGGCTATGGTTTTTCCTGTGGTCATGTATGGATGTGAGAGTTGGACTGTGAAGAAGGCTGATCGCCGAAGAATTGATGCTTTTGAAGTGTGGTGTTGGAGAAGACTCTTGAGAGTCCCTTGGACTGCAAGAAGATCCAACCAGTCCATTCTGAAGGAGATCAACCCTGGGATTTCTTTGGAAGGAATGATGCTAAAGCTGAAACTCCAGTACTTTGGCCACCTCATGTGAAGAGTTGACTCATTGGAAAAGACTCTGGTGCTGGGAGGGATTGGGGGCAGGAGAAGGGGTCGACCGAGGATGAGATGGCTGGATGGCATCACTGACTCGATGGATGTGAGTCTGAGTGAACTCCGGGAGATGGTGATGAACAGGGAGGCCTGGCGTGCTGCGATTCATGGGGTCGCAAAGAGTCGGACACGACTGAGCGACTGAACTGAACTGAACTGAACATTTGAAGGAAGGAGCAGGGCTTTTCTGGTGGAGAGAACACCTTTGGCAAAGCCTGGGAGGGACTGAAGCCTGGCGGGGGTGGATAGTAAGTGCTTGGAGACAGGCTAGAGGGTCTGGGGAGATGTTCAGACAAGTGTCTACCAAACCATACCGTCTGCTAGGCTGGCCTGTGGTCTGTCTTCAACTCAAATAACCTGGTTTGGTGCAAGTGGCCAAAGATATCAGGCCTGGAACTCTCACTACCTGGAGAAAGCGCCTCTCACTCGCCACCTACCCTTGACTCGGCCTGGTGCTGCCGCTTCTCTGTTCAGTCACTCAGTCGTGTCTGACTCTGCGACCCCATGGATTGCAGCACGCCAGGCTTCTCTATCTCCCAGAGTTTGCTCAAACTCATATCTGTTGAGTTGGTGATGCCATCCAACCATCTCGTCCTCTGTCACCCCCTTTTCCTCTTGCCCTCAATTTTTCTCAGCGTCAGGGTCTTCGCATCAGGTGGCCAAAGTATTGGAGCTTCAGCTTCAGCATCAGTCCTTCCAATGAATATTCAGGATTGGTTTCCTTTAGAATTGACTGGTTTGATCTCCTTGCAGCCCAAGGGACTCTCAAGTGTCTTCTCCAGCACCAAAATTCAAAAAGCATCAATTCTTTGGTGCTCCGCCTTCTTTATAGTCCAACTGTCACATCCGTACATGACTACTGGGAAAACCATAGCTTTGACTATGTGGACCTTTGTCGGCAAAGTAGTGTCTCTGCTTTTAATACACTGTCTAGGTTTGTCATAGCTTTTCTTCCAAGGAGCAAGTGTCTTAATTTCGTGGCTGCAGTTACCATCTCCAGCGATTTTGGAACCCAGGAAAATAAAATCTGTCATTTTGATAAAGTTAAATAAGCAGAGTGACAATATACAGCACTGACGTACTCCTTTCCCAGTTTGGAACCAGTATGTTGTTCCATGTCCAGTTCTAACTGTTGCTTCTTGACCTGCATACAGTTTTCTCAGGAGACAGGTTTTATGGTCTGGTATTCCCATCTCTTTAAGAGTTTTCTAGCTTGTTGTGATCCACACAGAGGCTTTAGCGTAGTTAATGAGGCAGAAGTAGATGTTTTTCTGCAATCCCCTTGCTTTTTCTATGATTCAACAGATGTTGGCAGGTTTCCCAGCTGGTGCAGTGGTAAAGAATCTGCTGCCAATGCAGGAGGCACAGGAGATTTGGGTTCAGTCCCCAGGTGGGGAAGATCCCCTGGAGAAGAAACTGGCAACTCACTTCAGTATTTTTGCCTGGGAAATCACAGGGAAAGTGGAGCCTTGTGGGCTACAGTCCAGGGGGCTGCAGAATAGGACACAGCTGAGCATGCAGGCAATGGATGTTGGCAATGTGATCTCTGGTTCCTCTGCGTTTTCTAAATCCTGCTTATAACGGTTGAAGCCTAGCTTGAAGGATTTTGAGCATTATCTTGCTAGCATGTGTTGTTGTTCAGTCGCTCAGTCATGTCTGACTCTTTGTGACCCTATTAACTGCAGCAGGCCAGGCTTCCCTGTCCTTCACCATCTCCCAGAGTTTGCTCAAACTCAAGTCCATCGAGTGGGTGATGCCTTCCAACCATCTCATCCTTTGTCATCCTCTTCCCCTTTTGCCTTCAACATTTCCCATGCTATCATGTGTGAAATTCATTCAGTCATGTCTGACTCTTTGCAACCCCATGGATTATACAGTCCATGGTGAAATGACTGCAATTGTACAGTAGTTTGAACATTTCTTTTTCATTGAGTTTCTTTAGGCTAGCTTGATTGGAAAAGTGATACTGAGTAAGGTCCACAGGCAGGCAGGGGTTAAATTTCAGAACATGGTCTCTGGGAAACATTTGGGATCAGCTCCATAAGAAAGCTGTATTATATATTCAAGAATGGAGTTGCAGTAGAGATCCCTTGCAAGGTGTTTCTCTCCAGCTATTTTGGGTTCAGTTCAGTTCAGTCACTCAGTCGTGTCTGACTCTTTGCGACCCCATGAATTGCAGCACGCCAGGCCTTCCTGTCCATCACCAACTCCCGGAGTTCACTCAGACTCACGTCCATCGAGTCCGTGATGCCATCCAGCCATCTCATCCTCTGTCATCCCCTTTTCCTCCTGCCCCCAATCCCTCCCAGCATCAGAGTCTTTTCCAATGAGTCAACTCTTCACATGAGGTGGCCAAAGTACTGGAGTTTCAGCTTTAGCATCATTCCTTCCAAAGAACACCCAGGATCTCCTTGCAGTCCAAGGGACTCTCAAGAGTCTTCTCCAACACCACAGTTCAAAAGCATCAATTCTTCAGCACTCAGCTTTCTTCACAGTCCAACTCTCACATCCATACATGACTACTGGAAAAACCATAGCCTTGACTAGACAGACCTTTGTTGGCAAAGTAATGTCTCTGCTTTTGAATATGCTATCTAGGTTGGTCATAACTTTCTTTCCAAGGACTAAGCGTCTTTTAATTTCATGGCTGCAATCACCATCTGCAGTGATTTTGGAGCCCACAAAAATAAAGTCAGCCACTGTTTCCCCATCTATTTCCCATGAAGTGATGGGACCAGATGCCATGATCTTTGTTTTCTGAATGTTGAGCTTTAAGCCAACTTTTTCACTCTCCTCTTTCACTTTCATCAAGAGGTTCTTTAGTTCTTCTTTGCTTTCTACCATAAGGGTGGTGTCATCTGCATATCTGAGGTTATTGATATTTCTCCTGGCAATCTTGATTCCAGTTTGTGCTTCTTCCAGCCCAGGGTTTCTCATGACGTACTCTGCATAGAAGTTAAATAAGTAGGGTGACAATATACAGCGTTGAGGTACTCCTTTTCCTATTTGGAACCAGTCTGTTTTTCCATGTCCAGTTCTAACTGTTGCTTCCTGAGTTGCATATAGGTTTCTCAAGAGGCAGGTCAGGTGGTCTGGTATTCCCATCTCTTTCAGAATTTTCCACAGTTTATTGTGATCCACACAGTCAAAAGCTTTGGCATGGTCAATAAAGCAGAAATAGTTGTTTTTCTGGAACTCTCTTGCTTTTTTGATGATCCAGCGGATGTTGGCAATTTGATCTCTGGTTCCTCTGCCTTTTCTAAAACCAGCATGACCATCTGGAAGTTCAAGCTATTTGGGGTACTTATCTTAAAAAAAAAAACACAAACAAGGAGCACAGTGCTGGCCCTTATCTTTCTACTCATCCTGTCGAAATCTAACTGTGACCTTTGGCAGGTCTAGCGCACACTCCCACCTTTATCAATGCCTTTGCTTGGGGCTAGATAAGTGCCTCTGGGGAAGGTGGGACCACATGAAGTTCACAGTCCACTCCCAGTTGTCTGTCTGGGTATATTTATGAGGTAACCAGGGTCAAGGGAAAACATTACCAAGAACTGGAACACCTTCTGTGTCTCATCATTAACAGGTGATACAATTAGTTAAATTTTCAGAGGGAGTATGTGAGTCTACAGTTACTGCTGCTGCTGCTGCTACGTCGCTTCAGTTGTGTCCGACTCTGTGCGACCCCATAGATGGTAGCCCACCAGGCTCCGCCGTCCCTGGGATTCTCCAGACAAGAACACTGGAGTGGGTTGCCATTTCCTTCTCCAATGCATGAAAGTGAAAAGTCAAAGTGAAGTCACCGAGTCTTGTCCAACTCTCAGCGACCCTGTGGACTGCAGCCTACGAGGCTCCTCCATCCATGGAATTTTCCAGGCAAGAGTACTGGAGTGGGGTCCCATTGCCTTCTCCCTGCAATTACTAAAAACCACTAAGAAAGCAGAGGCTTAATGCTCAGTCATGTCCAATTCTTTGTGACCGCTTGAACTGTAGTTCACCAGTCTCCTCTGTCCTTGAAATTTTCCAGGCAAGAATACTGGAGTGGGTTGTCAGTTCTTCCTCCAGGAGATCTTCCCACCTCAGAGGTTGAACCCAAGCCTCTTGCATCTCCTGCAATGACAGGCAGATTCTTTATTTACTACTGCACCACCTGGGAAGCATGGAAGCTTTGTTTATTTCACCAAGATGTCTTCAGTGCCTTGCGTGGTACCTGGCGAATCGTGGGAGCCTAATAAATGTTTATTACTCCTTATGAAATATGAGCTTTTGTTTTTCCCTGTGTCTCTTTCTCATGACTATACAAAGCCTGTTGATGTAGCCAGTGATCTCAGGGTTTTACAAGATTGCCTGAGATATTCAGGTATACCTTAAGCATAAGTTTTAATGGTTAATATTGATGGAGTATTGATATTATGTGCCAGGCTCTGTGCTATAGTAATAATGATACTATATGAATAATACTATCATGAAATCATATGTAACATTTATAGAAGGTACAGTTTTAAACGCTTTACCTGTAGTGTTTTCACTCAGTTGTGTCTGACTCTTTATGACCCCATGGACTGTAACCCCCAGGCTCCTCTGTCCCTGGGATTCTCCAGCCATGAATACTGGAATGGATTGCCATTCCCTTCTCCAGGGGCTCTTCTTGACCCAGAGATTAAACCCTGGTCTCCTGCATTTCAGGCAGATTCTTTACCCTCTGAGCCACCAGAGAAGCAGCTCATTTAATCCTTACAAGAACTCTAAAGTAGCAATTACTATCCTCATTTTACCAGTGAGGAAAATGAGGCTGATGGGATTATGTGATCTGGCCAAGGTAACTTAACCTGGGACTCCAACCCAGGACTCCACATCTACAGTGTGGAAGAATAAGGCTTAGGCTTGTTCTGCACCCAGCTCACTCCCTGGGGTGGTATCGCAAGGATTCTCAGAGCCTGGTTTGAGGTCTGGCCCCTGTGACACCCTGCCCAGAGTCTTCAGGCGTGGGATGGATATGGAAGCCCTCCCTGCCGCCATCTTGGTACCACTGGAACCATTACTCTGGACCTGGAAGGCAGAACTGTGCCTTGAATTATTTTCTGGGGTGGTCTGTCTATTGTCCTCAAGTCTATTTATGTTTCCTTTTGGGGGAGGCCACTTAAAAAAGCTTCCCAGTGGATTTCTGGGAGCAGCTAAGCCCAAGAGTAACAGTTCCATATCTTTCTCAGAAAAAGGAACACTGTGTCTCTGAAGCCCTTGGCTTCCTTTTAGTGGTCAGATAGGAGCTTGTCTATAGATTTGAACAGTAGTGGCACCTGTGCGAGAGGTGAAGGTCTGAGATGTCAAGGGCAGGCAGCACTCATCTGGACTTAATGATTTCTGGAAGTTTGTTCAGATAAAATCTTGTCTCCTCCCTTCACATTGTTATATATGGACTATAATCCACCTGAGGACAAGGAGGGAGGCAGGCTCCAGCACCCCATGCTGCCTGGCTGGACATAGAGTCACAGTAAAGGTCTGGAGTCCAAGTGTCTCGACTTTCCTTTGGTTGGCTGTCTTTTCACATTGTGCTGTTGGCTGTTCACTTAAAATTTTTATTTATTTTAGCTTTGGCCATGTTGGGTCTTCACCGCTGCTGGGGCTTTTCTCTAGTTGCAGCACGCATGGGCTGCTTTCTGGTTGTGGTGCGAGGGCTTCTCATTTCAGTGGCTTTCTTGTTGCGGAGCACAGGTCCTAGGCATCCAGGCTTCAGAAGTGTTGCACGTGGGCCCCGTAGTTGTGGCACATGGGCTTAGCTTCTCTGAGGCGTATGGGACCTTCCTGGAACAGGGATCAAATCCCTGTCTCCTGCAGTGGCAGGTGGATTCTATACCACTGAGCCACCAGGGAAGCCCCCAGATATTCATTTTAACTAAGGCAGGAGGAGAAGGGGACGACCGAGGATGAGACGGCTGGATGGCATCACGGACTCGATGGACGTGAGTCTGAGTGAACTCTGGGAGATGGTGATGAACAGGGAGGCCTGGCGTGCTGCGATTCATGGGGTCGCGAAGAGTCGGACACGACTGAGCGACTGAACTGAACTGAAACTTTTCTTCACTTGGTGTTTTTGCAAAATCTCTCAAACACCTTTAAGTGAATTGTCCATTAGTCCTGAACTATTTGTGTGCAAGTTTACAAAGTTAGGAGACTTTCCAAGGTTCCAGTGACAGCGGTTGTTGGTGGTTGGTTGCTTGGTTATTTATCTCTCCATAATCATTCATTGATTAAATGAATGAATGGATATTTTAGTAAATTAATGGAAATATCATGAAGGATGAAATATGAGTCAAATATCACAGAACTAATTCTTTTCCTAACAGTCACAGATAAAATTTATGTGAAAAAAAGAAATGAGGAAAAGGGACAAATCAAGGCAAACTCTTAGGTTTGGTGTCTGGGCAGGTTGCCTTTTACACAGAGGAGGAATGGATTTGGGGCACAGAAATCGAGTTCTATATTCAGGGTTTCTCACCTTTGGCAGAGTTTGAGCCAGATAGCTCTGGGTTGGGGGTGGGGGACTGTCCTGTGCGTTGAAGGATGCCTAACAGCCTCTCTGGCCTCTGCCCTCTGGGCGCTGGTAGCCTATCTCCTCCCTCAGGTGTGACTCCTAGAATATCTCCAGACACAGCTCCATGTCCCCAGGGTGGGGTGAGGTGGGGGCAGAACTCCCCTGGTTGAGAAGCACTGGGATGGAGTGACACCCTATGCGGTCACCATAGGGGGAGGGGTGTCAACTTGGCAGGGAGAGGAGAGAGGGGGAGAGAGAGAGACACACACACACACATTACAGCAGATGAGATTTATAGTAGATCTTGAGAACTTTCTGGCACATGATAAGATCTTGAAATGGATTGATTTCAGCCTCAGAAATTATAGGGAAAAGCACCAAAAGCTGGCTGGACACCCCAGGAATGCTGAGGCTGGAACCAGATGGGTCTGGTTGGAACCAGATTCAGGCACACGGTGACACTTAGCAACTCCAGGCCCACTTCCTTGTCTGTCAAATGGGGCTAATAGCATCTGCCTCCTGCAACTGATAAGATTAGAGGCATGCATAGAAGATCCCTAGTGCAGTGGCACGAAGCAGGGCTCTCAAAAATAGTAGAAATCGCTGTTACTGTTATTACTCTAGGTTTTATGTAGGCGCCTTTCTGCTGGGGCTTGAACACTAAGGGCAGGCCATCTAAAACCTTTTTGAGTCTATCTTCACTGAAATCTGTGCAGATCTTTCTGTTGCATTTTTGGGGATGGAAAATGCAATTGTCTAGAAAGCAATTATCATTTAAATGGTCACAGAAGAGGTTAGAACCACACTGTGGATCTTTTTTTTTTTTAAATTAAAAAAATTTTTATTTATTTATTTTTATTTTTGGCTGCACTGGGTCTTCGTTGCCACATGCAGGCTTCTCATTGCAGTGGCTTCTCTTGTTGTGGATCATGGGCTCTAGAGTTTGCAGGATTCAGTGGTTGTGGCGGATGGGCTCAGCTGTCCTGTGGCATGTGGGATTTTCCCGGACCAAGGATCAAACCCGTGTCTCCTGCAGTGGCAGGCTGAGTCTTTTAACCAAGACACTGCACAGCTCACTTGAAGGTTGAAGGGAAAACTTCTGGAGACATTAATATCTAGAGGACCATTTTCTCATTTATTATCCACTTGTCCACACACCCCATTTTATTTTCTTACACACACACACATACACATCTGTTGGCATTCCATTTAATTTCAATCCTTTTCATCTTTTTTCCCTTAAGAACTATTTTACCCTCATATTTTAATACTATATTTAAAACATCAGGCACGAGAAGACCCTTCAAAAGAAAAAAGCACAGAGAGTCTGTCTGAAGCGAATACTTATGGAAGGGTCTTTATCTCACACAGCTGAATATAATTTCCCCCCCAGATGTGACTTTAGTAGCTTATTAATTTAATCCTTAGTGCTTCAAAACCAACAGAAACACTATCACAATCTGAGCTAGCCAAGAGGACCAGCAAACCTGGGCAGCTGATGAATTTGTAAACAGCTCCTTGGGCCTGTTTGATCTTTACCCAAACCTCTTAATTAAGCTGATTGAGGACAAGACAACTGGAGCTTTTGCATATTCAAACCTTCTAGCCTCCTCTTCCTTGGTGTGAATGAGTGGGACAGTAGGAGTGACCCCACTGACTCAGCCAGCAATATTGGGTGGGTGAGTCCTCTCCCAGCTGACTCAGCCAGAAATATCGGGTGGGTGGGTCCGTTCCCGGGGCAAACGTGGAGGCACCACTGCTGGCACTTGGGCAGTGGCTCTTGGCCTAGTGTCTGACCACCTGTGCTGGAGCCAGGAAGGAAGCGGGCATCACTGGGGCACATGGCTGCCTGTGCCCCAAGTAGGGCTGGCTGGTGTGTAAATGGAGACCTTTTGCTTCCTGTAAGGCCCATTAGTAACTTTTTTGGAGCAGAGCTTCAGGATTTTTCAAAAGGAAAAGACTCTACCCAGGCTGGCTTCTAGGAGAGGAATCCACTAGTCTCCTTGCGGGATGGATTGAATCCCTGCTGATCTCTGCTAGGACTTTGACCCTTCTGAATTCACACATCACCACTACTCATTTCTGTTCCACACACTCATTGTTTGCTTTTTACGGGGTCGCAGAGGAAATCATGATTGAAGAGTCTGTTTATGACATGAAGAAAAGGTCTACAAGGAAAAAAAAGAGGATTTACAGGGATCTTCATGTACCTTCTCTGCCCTGCTCACCCCCACTGCTATACACAAACTCACACAAAATAATCCAGACCCTGGCTGGAGGTTAGCCCTGAGGAGCCAGGCCTCTCACTCTCCTAAGGTGGCTGAAGTGCCCCACCTCCAAAGGAGGGCTAACAAACTTTGATGAGCAAACAAACAGTACAAGCCCCAGAAGGACAGAAACTGTCAAAGGGAATATTTTAGGAGTCTCTCACTGGAGCTTGTCTCCAGTGTTCACTAAGAGCTGTTAAACTTTTTAAATGTTGAAATCATTAGCCCTATTATTGTGTCATTCTGCCACATTTACACTCCTTCCATCACTCCCCACCCACCAGCCACCACCACCCCCATCCTCCCCACAAGCTGAATAACACCCTACTCAAATCTTCTGAGATGGAACTCCCTAAAATATGCTCTTCTTTCAAAATATGTTGATATTCAAGTCACTCAAGTGCTGTCACTGAGTCAAAGACTTAAGACATTTAGAGGAAGAAGAGAGAGAGAGAGATGGGAATTAGGGCCTTTGGTCTGGTGTCTGTGGTGGTCTCCTGATTCCTCATTCTTTCCCTGCCCACCCCCCATTTCACCCCTTAAGCCACGGTTTGTGACTGTTCTCTGATGCAGGGAGTTCAGAGAGAAGCTGGGGAGCACAGTCAGAACAGAGCACAGAGTTAGCAGGAGCCGAAAAGTTCAAGTTTTGCTGGTTTTGCTGGTGCTGGGACGCTAAAGTAACCCCAGAGCCCTTCTGCTTGGACCCTGCCTCTGGACAGTACTTCTCTCCTTTTGAACCACCCCCAATTCCCCTCATCTCCCAGCCAGCCCTCAGTTCTCCCAGGGTCCACACCCAACTCTGAGCCAAGGCTTTGGAGTCAACCAGACCCTGGCTTCAAGTCTAATATCTGTGTGACCTTGACCAGGTCCCTTACCCACTCTAGCCTCAGTTTTCTCATGGGAATAATAGCATTAGTAGCAAATTTGTAGGGTTTTTGTGAAGATGACATGAACAAATTTATGCCTTTTTTTTTTTTTACCAAAAAACTGAGATAAAATTCACAAAGGTTAAAATTTACCATTTTAAAGTGGAGAATTGAAATGCATTTGTTACGTTTACAATGTTATGCAATCCCCACCTCTATCTATTTTGAAACAGCTCTCCTCACCCCAGATAGAGTGCCATATTCATGAAGCAGTCAGGCCTCCCAGCCTCTGGCAACCACCAATTTGCCTTCTGTCTCTACAGATTAAGGGGCATTTCCTATCAGTAGGATCATACACTCTGTGACCTTTTGTGTCGGGTTTCTTTCATTCAGCATGGTGTTTGTGAGGTTCATCCTTATTGTAGCAGGTACCATGACTTTCTTCCGCTTTATGGCTGATGATATACAATTGCATATACCACAGTGTATTTATCCACTTATCTGTTGATGAACATTTGAGTTGTTTCTACCTTTTGGCTCTTTGAATAGTGCTGCTGTGAACATTTGTGTATATGTGTGTGTTTTAAAGAAAATAGTACACTCTTTTTTCTCTCTCTCATTTTATTACAATGAAGTTTAATAGGACAGAAAAGTCACATGACCTTGGTAGGTCAGAAAGCAGTAATCTCTTAATAAATGTCAAAGAAGCAAACCAAGATCCAGGGCCCTGTACTGATGACCAGAAGATTTCTGTCTCCCCAGGAGCCCCCACAGAGGTTATTCACAGTTTTAATTTTCACAAGTGTTAGGGCTTTTCAAACCTGTGCTTATGTAAGGTCCAATCTTCATGCTATGGTTTTTCCAGTGATCATGTATGGATATGAGAGTTGAACCATAAAGAAAGCTGAGAGCTGAAGAATTGATGCTTTCAAACTGTGGTGTTGGAGAAGACTCTTGAGAATCCCTTGGACTGCAAGAATATCCAACCAGTCTGTCCTAAAAGAGATCAGTCCTGAATATTCATTGGAAGGACTGATGCTGAAGCTTCAATCCTTTGGCCACCTGATGCGAAGAACTGACTCATTGGAAAAGACCTGGATGCTGGGAAAGATTGAAGGCAGGAGGAGAAGGGGATGACAGACGATGAGATGGTTGGATGGCGTCACTGACTCGATGGACACACGAGCAAGTTCCAGGAGTTTGTGATGGACAGGGAAGCCTGACATGCTGCAGTCCATGGGGTCACAAAGAGTCAGACATGACTGAGCGACTGAACTGAACTGAATCTTCTCTCACTGACACACTACAAATGGGTATGAATGTGAATAAAACATGCTGGGTCCTGCTCAGGTACACTTGTACCTCCAAGGTACACTTGGCTGGATGACTTAGCCAAGCCAGTGCATAGCTAGTCTTTCTAAGGAATTAGAAAAATTAGAATCTCACTAAGCCTCAGTTTCCTCAATTGTAAAATGAGGTGATAGTAGAAATGACCAATTGTCCTGCTTTATCTGGGAAACTAGTCATCAGCGGAGGATTGGACCTGCTCGTGGATTTCCACTTCCCTGCTCTTGTTTCACGCTGAGGTGCTTCAGTCATGTCCAACTCTTTGCAGTCCCATGGCCTGTGGCCCTCCAGGCTGCTCTGTCCATGGGATTCTCCAGGTAAAGAATACTGGATTGGGTTGCCATTTCCTCCTCCGGGGGATCTTCCCGATCCAGGAATCAAGCCCAGGTCTCTTCCATCTCTTGCATTCATAGGCAGGTTCTTTACCATAGCGCCACCTGGGAAGCCCTTCCTCTCCCTTGCTGCTGCTGCTGCTGCTGCTGCTGCTAAGTAGCTTCAGTTGAGTCTGACTCTGTGCAACCCCGTAGACAGCAGCCCACCAGGCTCCTCTGTCCCTGGGATTCTCCAGGCAAGAATACTGGAGTGTGTTGCCATTTCCTTCTCCAATGCATGCATGCATGCTAAGTCGCTTCCATCGTGTCTGACTCTGTGCGACCCTATGGACAGCAGCCCACCAGGCTCCTCCATCCACAGGATTCTCTAGGCAAGAATACTGGAGTGCGTTGCCATTTCCTCTTCCTCAGTTCCTACTAAAAACAAATATATATTGAAACAATAATTCCCTTATGGGAGAAAGACAACAGGGGGACTTCTCTGGTGGTCCAGTGGCTAAGACTCCAGGCTCCCAATTCAGGGGCCTCAAGTTCAATCCCTGGTCAGGGAACTAGATCCCACATGCTGCAACTAAGACCTAGTGCAGTCAAATGAAGAAATAAATAAATATTTTTTAAAAAAAGACAACATAATGCACTTTAATTGGCTCAGCCAAATTTGAACCCCTATGATGTACCAGGCACGGTCATAGCCTCTGGAGATACAGCAATTAACAAAGCTGACAAAATCCCTGTCTTCATGAGGTTTATATTCACGTGGAAGGGGATGGATAAAATGGAAATAAATTAGAACGATATTAGTATATCAGAAGTTGCTAAGAACTTTGGAGAAAAATAAAGCTGGTGAGAGTGGGAGGGGGCATGTTGGACAGAGGGGAAGAGTGGAGTTCTGCAGTTTTCCAAAGAGTGGTACAGCCAGGATCCATTTTCTTGAGAAAGTAACATTTAGACAATGATTTGCAGGAGGTGAAGGGGAGAGGCAGGTATCTGGAAGATGAGCAATCCATACTGAGAGGATGGCAGGGACACAGTCCCTGAAGAAAGAACAGGGCTGGAAGCTTGAAAGGGCAGGATGATCATCATGAGCAAGGAGGCACCCTCCTGGGGGAGGTCAGAGAGGCAGTGGGAGCTGGAGGGTGTAGGGCACGCAGTCAGGACTTTGGCTATTGGACGGAGAGAGCTGGCAGGGCTTGGGTGAGGAGTGGCAAGCAGCCCATTCTCCAGCTCACTGGGACGAAAGCCAAAATCTTTGCAATGGCTGCTAACAACTTCCATTACATAGAAATCAGGACTCATGATCCAACCCCCAGCCCAAATTTCAACCCCTAGCTCTCCTTTCCTATCTTTATCCCAGTGGGTGATGCCACCACCTACCCAGCTCTTCAAGCCAAATGTTTCAAATGTCTTCTGATTATTCTCATTCTCACACACCTCTGTCCATTCTGTCAGCAAGTTTGGCCAACCCTGCTTCCCAGACAGATCCCAGATCTACCTGCTTCTTCATCTCACTGCTGCCAGCCTCGCACAAGTCGCCAGCGCTCTGGCCACACAGGCTGCTGGGGCCTCTCCATACCCCTCCCACAGAGCACCTGGAAGGGTCGGTTTAAAACCTGATGAACTGATGAATTGATTGTGCCACTTCCCCTTCTTAAAGACCCCCAGTGACTTCCAGCCTCGGGAAAATGTTCAAGCCTCTTACTGTGGCTGACGAGGCACATGTCTGGCCAGGCACCTGTAGACAGCAGCCCACCAGGCTCCTCTGTCCCTGGGATTCTCCAGGCAAGAATACTGGAGTGGGTTGCCATTTCCTTCTCCAATGCATGCATGCATGCTAAGTCACTTCCATCGTGTCTGACTCTGTGCGACCCTATGGACAGCAGCCCACCAGGCTCCTCCATCCACAGGATCCTCTAGGCAAGAATACTGGAGTGCATTGCCATTTCCTCTTCCTCAGTTCCTACTAAAAACAAATATATATTGAAACAATAATTCCCTTATGGGAGAAAGACAACAGGGGGACTTCTCTGGTGGTCCAGTGGCTAAGACTCCAGGCTCCCAATTCAGGGGCCCCAAGTTCAATCCCTGGTCAGGGAAGTAGATCCCACATGCTGCAACTAAGACCTAGTGCAGTCAAATGAAGAAATAAATAAATATTAAAAAAAAAAGACAACATAATGCACTTTAATTGGCTCAGCCAAATTTGAACCCCTATGATGTGCCAGGCACATCATAGCCTCTGGAGATACAGCAATTAACAAAGCTGACAAAATCCCTGTCTTCATGAGGTTTATATTCACGTGGAAGGGGATGGATAAAATGGAAATAAATTAGAACGATATTAGTATATCAGAAGTTGCTAAGAACTTTGGAGAAAAATAAAGCTGGTGAGAGTGGGAGGGGGCATGTTGGACAGAGGGGAAGAGTGGAGTTCTGCAGTTTTCCAAAGAGTGGTACAGCCAGGATCCATTTTCTTGAGAAAGTAACATTTAGACAATGATTTGCAGGAGGTGAAGGGGAGAGGCAGGTATCTGGAAGATGAGCAATCCATACTGAGAGGATGGCAGGGACGCAGTCCCTGAAGAAAGAACAGGGCTGGAAGCTTGAAAGGCAGGATGATCATCATGAGCAAGGAGGCACCCTCCTGGGGGAGGTCAGAGAGGCAGTGGGAGCTGGAGGGTGCAGGGCACGCAGTCAGGACTTTGGCTATTGGACGGAGAGAGCTGGCAGGGTTTGGGTGAAGAGTGGCAAGCAGCCCATTCTCCAGCTCACTGGGACGAAAGCCAAAATCTTTGCAATGGCTGCTAACAACTTCCATTACATAGAAATCAGGACTCATGATCCAACCCCCAGCCCAAATTTCAACCCCTAGCTCTCCTTTCCTATCTTTATCCCAGTGGGTGATGCCACCACCTACCCAGCTCTTCAAGCCAAACGTTTCAAACGTCTTCTGATTATTCTCATTCTCACACACCTCTGTCCATTCTGTCAGCAAGTTTGGCCAACCCTGCTTCCCAGACAGATCCCAGATCTACCTGCTTCTTCATCTCACTGCTGCCAGCCTCGCACAAGTCGCCAGCGCTCTGGCCACACAGGCTGCTGGGGCCTCTCCATACCCCTCCCACAGAGCACCTGGAAGGGTCGGTTTAAAACCTGATGAACTGATGAATTGATTGTGCCACTTCCCCTTCTTAAAGACCCCCAGTGACTTCCAGCCTCGGGAAAATGTTCAAGCCTCTTACTGTGGCTGACGAGGCACATGTCTGGCCAGGCCGCCCTCTGACATCGTCTGCCTCCCCTCTCAGTCACTCCAGCCACACTGACCTTCATCCCACCCCAGGGCCTTTGTCTCTGCTCCAAATTCTCTTCTTTCAGTTTCTGAGTAACTTTGATCCCAGCTCAAATGTTACTGGGGTTTCCAAGACCACCCAATCTAAAGGTGGCACCCCTCCTCAACAAACCTGTTACACTATTCAGTATTCTATTTTATGGTCTCTATAACTTCTTAGAAGTTATCTTATTTATTAGGTATGAAAAGGGTTTGTTTATAAGGCATGTAAACTACTTGAGAGCTGGGACCTTGCCTGCCTGTCCACTATTGTGCTCCTAAAATCCAGAACTATGCTTTGCCCATAGTACATGTTCAATAAACCATGAGTAAATGGAAGTATAGGGGGCTGTAGTGGTAACGCAGCATCTGCACTTTCCTCTGGGGTCGCACAGCACCCTGTCTTTCCCTCATTAGAGCTCATACTACTTTATTGTAACAACTTGTATATCCTGTGTCTCTCCCTCTCATTCTTAAGAGAAGGGAAATATTTTTTTTGCATCTGTCTCAGCACCTAATGTTAGCCTGGCGTGTGATAGATACTCAATAAATACTCTTTGTAACAATGGATGAATGAGGCTATGCCCCCAAATAAGCGGCTTAAAAAAAGCTATTTCCCTCTTATGTACAAGTCTAAACTGGAGCATAAGTGCTTAAGGGCCTTATTTGCACCTTCCTCAGCATGGCCAGAGATGGTTCATTTCCTTCTCTCCTTCCAAAGCTCAGGAAAAGGAAAAGGGAGGAGGGCACATCCCTCTCTGTGAGGTAGAGAAATTGCCACATCACTTCAGCTCATATCCTATTGGCCAGAATTAAGTCACATGGCCTCTTCTAGCTGCAAGGGAGGCTGGGAAGTGTAGTCTTTTACTGGGAGTATTAGAGTGGAAGAAGGGGAGATTGGCTCTTGGGGAGGACTCCGTATCTCTGTTGCACATATCCATTACTACATTGGACCCTTGCACTAGTCTTATACCAGTGAGTGAGTGAAGTCGCTCAGTCATGTCCGACTCGTGACCCCATGGACATCAGGCTCCTCCATCCATGGGATTTTCTAGGCAAGAGTACTGGAGTGGGTTGCCTTTCCCTTCTCCAGTTATATATAGTGCATGCATTATGACCTCCATTATACTGATGAGAGAACTGACACTTGGGTTAAGTGCCTGAGCTGGCAAAAAAACAATGTGTGAGAAGCAGACCGAGAACTTGTAACCAGGCCCTCTGATGCCACGCTGGAGAGAGGACCATTTTGTTGGTTGTGTGGCCAACAGCTCAGTTCAGCAACAGGAGGATGTAGCCACTGGATCATCCCTGTGTCCACTGAGCACCTACTCCATGCCAGGCTTGCTGGGGTGACACCTGGCCAGATGCACAGCTTCTCCGGGCCTAGATCCTCTCTGGGGGAAATGCCAGCCCTAAGCCTGAGCCTTGGTGAGGCAGCAGATTCCATCCCTCTTCTGCCCAGAAGCAGTGAGTGAAGGCTCACGTATACATAATCAAGTCTGATGCATGCTGGGCATTGAGTATATCTACAAATGTGGGATTCCCAGTGAGTTAGAAAGTTGAGGGATAAGGCAGAAAGCTTAATCATTAAAATGAATCACCATTGCAGTCTGAAAATACATATGTGCATGGTTGAGTTAGATGTATTAAAAAATAAATATTAAAAAGAATAAAATCTCATCATTAATCCTAGACATGCAAACTAAAATCATGATGAGTTTTTAGCTCATATCCACCAGACTGGCAAAAGTTTGATAATAAACTATAAATCATTACCTCCCATGCATTGCAGAGGTAAAGAATCTGCCTGCAAATGCAGGCAATACAAGAGACATGGGTTCAATCCCTGGGTTGGGAAGAGTCCCTGGAAAAGGAAATGGCAACACACTCCAGTATTCTTGCTTGGAGAATTCCATGGACAGAAAAGCCTGGCAGGCTACAGTCCACAGCGTTGCAAAGAGTCAGCCACAACTGAATGACTGAGCTATGTTAATATATATATATTGTATATCCTGATAATTTAGCTCCTATAAGTCTATACCCTCGAAAAAATGAGTGTGCCTAGCAGGCAACTTTGTTCATAACATCAAAAGCTTCAACATCATAAATAAATAAAAAGTGAATATAAAAATACTGTAATGTGGAAATGAGTATACTATGAGTTCTCACAATAATGTGGTTGCATCAAAAAGGTAAAAAAAAGACTAGATGGGAAGGGGCAAAGACAGAAGCAGGGAGACAAAGTAGAGGATTTTGCAAAGGATGGTGACTTGGCCACTTGATGGCATTAGCCTCCAGGTACCAGTCTGGAGGCGCGTAGCCTGGTCCACCACCTAGCAGTCACAAACCTGGCTCAGACTTTTCTGGAACGCTGTTGTAGCAGATTGCAGCCCCCTTGAGAAGTACAGTCTAAGAAGACGTGGCCTGTGTGGGCACACCCCTCCCCCGTCCATGGAGGAGAGTGTGCCTCTGCCCTGTTATAACACGGCAAGTCACCGTTCACTGAGCATCTACTGTGTGTCAAGCCCTACGGCAAGCATTTTGCATGTCCATCTCTTTATGCCTAGCATGAGGAAACTCAGAAGGAAGCTGTGATGGAGAGGACTCAGATACTTGCCCAAGATTGCAATGCGGTAAGTGGTAGAGCTGGGATGCAAAGCATGTTGCTCTCACCCAGGCCTGGGCTCTTCACCATCTCGTTATGCGGTATCTTCCCAGAAGGCACTGCAGGGAAGGGGATGCAGGGGAGGGGATAGCTCAACTCTGCTCTGAGCTGTTAGATTGCAAAGAACGAGCCTCCCCCAGCTTGATATGAATCTCTCCCAGGCCTTTGCTTTCTTGTCTTCCAGATAAGTTAGCCAGACAGACAGCTGATTAAGAAACTGTCCTATTTTTAAAGAAAACAACATTCCATAATAACTCAGTTGCTTTTGGTGAACAATTACTCTCCCAATGACCTCATGGGGTGGAGCCATATCTTTTCATCTAGTGCCTAATAGGATGCTGACTCAATTAGTATTTGCCAAACAGATAAATGGAAATAATAAGGTTATCAGAGGATTTGACTGAAGATGAGCAAGCCCTGCAGAATGGACTGGCTTAGGGTGAGAAAGTGGTCTGAGACTGATCCCAATACACAATTTTCCTGCAAAACCTGACCTCTAACCTTTTGGGGGAGCACAAAGGGAAGAAGAGGAATGAGCAGGACAGAGGTGGCTCCAACACGGGAAGTCTCAATGAAAAGAGGAAACAGAGAGCCCTTTATTTTGCTTTGTCTTCATCAGATTATGTATGGTTGTATTTTTCGAGAGTTCTGGGTTTAAGCTTCAGCTTTGTCATCAAAGGCTTGTAATACCAAGCTAGTGCCTAACCTTCCTGAGCCTTAGTTTTCTCCCTGGGAGAGTGGGTGACCATGTACTTTGAGCACGTGTGCTTGCTGTCTGGCAGGCCCTAGGGGCTTTCACAGTTATGTTCCCTAAGTTCCGTGATAACTGATGTCTCTGTCCACACTGCCAATAGTTCTACTTCGCAGAAGCGGTACCAAGCCAGAGAGAGAGTAAGAGCCTTCCCAGGGCCACATGGCTAGAGAGCAGTGGAGTGGGATGCGACCCATTCACTCTGTGCCTTGTTAGTTTCTCACACGAAACTCATGAAGATACTGCACATGTAACCTAGGATCCAGAATGGTGCTATGCAGGTTGTTAATACTTAGTATTCAGTCAAGATTTTGAGGACTGTCTCTTTCTTGGAGGCCAAGAGAATAAGGAGCCAGGAAGGGCCCCCTCACCCGGTGCTGGAGTGTGGGAAGAAGGGTCTAGGGGTCATTTGAATTCTAAATTCCTAGAAGTAACATCTCTGGTTCAACCCAGGGATGGCTTCCCTAGTGACTCAGACAGTAAAGAATCTCTCTGCAATGCAGGAGACCTGGGTTTGATCCCTGGGTCAGGAAAATCCCCTGGAGAAGGGCATGGCAACCCACTCCAGTCTTCTTGCCTGGAGAATTCCATGGACAGAGGAGCCTGAAAGGCTACAGTTCATGGGTCATAAAGAGTTGGACACGACTGAGCGACTACATACTTACTCATGCCTTTGCTTCAAGTCTGACGTACTTGTCCTCTAGTTAGGACAGGACCTGCATTCCATTATATTGATTAAAGACAAATCAAAACCAAAAATATCTACAAGAGAGAAAGAAGAATCATGGCCTGGGGGAGGGGGTATGACCTGTATAGGCTCCACAAAGATGGGAAGGAGACAGAAAGGAGACACTCATTTGGGGACAAGAATGGTTTCCAACTGGACTATGCAAGGAGGCCTCAACACTCACGCAGCTACTCTGTGCCAGGAACTGCGCAAAACAATTTCATGTGAATTTTATTGTATAATACAATCGCTTTGGGCAAAGCATTCTATTTTCTTACGTTTGTGCTCACAAAGCCATTAATAGTAAGACATAAAGCCAGGCCTACACCTGACTCCAGATCTTTCCATTGTACCATACTACCTCCGAAGGTCCCATCTTCATTTCCAACAGCATTGTTTCAATTTGCCCCAGGAATGGAGCAACAAGGCTATGTGACACATTAGAATGTGTGACTTTTTAAACGAAGGTTTGCCTTGAACGCTGTGTTTAAATTGATTATATACAAGTGGGATTATATTTGAAATACGTCTTCAAAGCCCTTTAATGGGATTCAATGATAAAACATTTAGTAATCCCTTTGTAAAGCAAATAAGAATTTCCTTCCCTCTTTCCAGGACTAATTTATGTTTCACATTAATCCTTTTGTAAACTGGGCTTTCTTAAGAGACTGCACACCAATATCAAGACAAGTAGAAACCAAAAGGGATGCAAGTACACAACATTCCCAAATCAGCAGCACCATGAGAGAGGTCTGCAAACTGCCTTAGGCCACGGTTTAGGGTGTCAAGGCAGTGGAGCCTTCCAGAATGGCCATCTTCAAGCATCACCTTGGTTTTCTTCAATTTGGAAAGTGCCCTACTTTGGACTTGTCTCTGAGCACCCGTCCTGGTTGTCAGCCATCCGCTGGACATTTTGATATTGGTATCTTCTAGAAATCTCCAAATCAACACACCCAAGCCCAAACCCTGATCATCTTCCCCCAAACCAGCTTCTTCGCCTTCCCTTTGTGCGTCCACCGAGGACACTCTCACTCCAAGCTCACCCTGTCCCAGTGCCTGCGGCCCCGCCTTCCCCTCTCAGCATCTGAGCCGCTGCCACTGTTGCCTTCTTTCCTTTTGCCCTGGCCCACCACAGCACTTCCTCCCATGTGTTCTTGCAACAACAGGGCCTTAACTGGTCTCCTTATTTCCCACTGCCCTCCTTAGTTCTCTAAACATTTTTTGGCTGTACCACACGGCATGTGGGATCTTAGTTCCCCAACCAGGGATCAAACTTGTGTCCCCTGCATTGCAAGGAGGAATCTTAACCACTGAAACACCAGAGACGTCTCCTGCTATCCTCCTTGAAGCTGGTCTCCGTGTCAAGCTAATTTTCTTAGAATTAACTCCAGTCATGGTCCTGCTTGCCTTAAACCTCCGACGGTTGCATCTATTGTTGCTTCTCGGAATTAAGTCCACCGGCCTGATGCTGAAGCTCTCCGCAGTGTGGCTTTTGTGACATTTCCAGCCTCTTCTTTTATCTCTTTTGATAGCTTAAGCGGTAAAGAATCTGCCTGCAATGCAGGAAATGTGGGTTCAACCTCCGGGTCGGGAAGATCCCCTGGAGAAGGGCATGGCAACCCACTCCAGTATTCTTGCCTGGAGAATTCCATGGACAGAGGAGCCTGGTGGGCTACAGTCCATGGGATTGCAGAGTTGGACACGACAGCGCAGATGCACATGAACATCTACAAGTATAAACAACAGGTTGCTGGCTGCTGGGGACTGGTTCCAGCCTCTTCTGCCTCCCTGCCTTTGCTCAGGCCTGGGATTCTCTTCTCCAAACATCCATCCATCTGCCTTTGGAAACCCACTGTTTTTCAGGACTTCTTCAAAGTCTCTTTCTTTTACGATGTTTCCCTTCAGGCCCCAGCTCCAGATGAACACAACCTCTCCTTTTGCTATTTGTTTGTATATTTCTTCTAAGTAAACTCCATCCTGCTTTGTTTCATGGTTCTTTTTGGCCTCGTCTGATTCTTTTTGCTTGATGGTGGTGGTTTAGCTGCTAAGTCGTGTCTGACTCTTGCGACCCCGTGGACTGTAGCCTGCTAGGCTCCTCTGTCCATGGGATTCCCCAGGCAAGAATGCTGGAGTGGGTTGCCATTTCCTCCTCCAGGGCATCTTCCCCACCCAGGGACTGAACTGGTGTCTCTTGCATTGGCAGGTGGATGCTTTTCCCACATGGGAAACCCAGTATCCTTTTCACCTTTGTGTGTCCAACACAGACCCTTACACATATCAGGAGCTCAAAAATACATATAGAAAGGAGGGAATTAATCTGAGATTAAAGAGTACTTTCTTATCAGAAGAGAAGACAGTAGATGTATAAAGCTAAAAATAGGCAGATATGTTGAGAAAATGTACATTTTTGAATGCTCAGGTTGTAATCCTTTATTGGGTAAAAATGACATGTCCATGGAAACTCTTTCCCAAAATGTAAATCTAGTCAAACCCAATATGACACCATCTGGGCAGGAGACAGGCTTCCCTTGTTAGGACCTAATTTCCTTATGCACAGGGCAATCTTATTTTGAAAAGACTGAAAATTCTTTAAGTACCTCCAAGAGGAAACTCTGACTCCCTTTCCCCACATGCTGATAATACAATCTGAGCACAAAGAGAAGCAAATGATAAATGCAGAGAGCCGGTCCTCGTCTGCACAAGGAAGGACTGAAACTCACTGAGCCTTTATGAGACGTTAGAGTTGAAGAAGATGACATCTTCCTTTATTTTCTTTGAGAGGTTGAGTCCATCTGAATAAAAAACAAGACCAAAAAAGTCTCCACAGGTCAGAAGGGAAAAAAGCGACTTTTACAAATGCACTGCTTATTCTGCGGTGACTGCAGAGCCCAGTATCTAATCTACTTCCCCACTTCCTGTGTTATGAAATGCTGGGCATAGTTTTCTCTTGGCTCAGTTGCATTTCGATAAAGAGCAAAGAGTCTGAATGAAAGACACAGCGAACACTGCCCTCTTTTGTCCACCAAGGGTTTCTGCTGATTTTTTTGGATGAGTGTGTGTCAGGCAGAAGAGAGTTAAAGTTGGACTGAGTAAACCTTGGCGCTGTATTCCGTTTTAGTTGTTTCCTTCGTGACTCTGAGGTTTTAGCAGCGTTGGAGCATCTTTATTTTGGTGTCACAAACATTTTAGCTTACCCAAGGCCGCTGCTTTGCACCAAAAACCATTTAATGATGGTTGTTCCATGCTGACCCCCAAAAAGTGGGTGTAAAGCAGAAAAGAGGCTCTATTCTTTGAGGTTTCCCTGCACCATTTGGATTACCAGGGAGCTAAAGATAAAACCCAGGCAGAAAGCAACGTGTCAGCAGGAATGGAGCAAGATTCCCTCTGCTGTTGGGTAACCCCTTGCTTGGAAGATATGTCTTTGTCTGAGCAGCTTGAGAAATTCTTCTCAAATAATTGATTATGATGTTCTTGTAGGAGATAGGCAGGAGATAGGCAGGAAGAGAGTTTATAAACGAAATATACTGTCAGAGTGCTTGAATTGGTGGAAGCAGTACTGGCAAGGAAGGGCATTTCTGTTTGTGGAACAACTTATGCATTTTTCAGAGGCATATGCAGAAATTAAAAATTAATATGACCTCCTTTCTTGGTTGAATTAACCTTGACATTTACTTCTTTCCTGTGAGAGTGCATGAGTTTGGAGGGGCTGCAGAGCACCCCAGGGGTAAAGAAGGGCCAGGGACACTGCTTAGAAAGGTGCATTGCTTAGTCCTCTCGGCTCCGTGCCCAAATGTAAATTACTTCATTCGGTTTGAAAGCTTTAAAGGTCACATTGCTGAAGCCTCAATGCATCAATTAATCATCTACTGTGTCTGTACATATGTTATGTACACAACCAGGCATCAAGGTGCATAGGAAAGATGTGTTCTGGTGGGGAAGGGAAGATTTAATTGCAGATTCTAGTTCAAGGAAATGGAGTTTGCAGTCTCCACCCTGTCACTTTGTTAAATTTTAAGAACAGTTCCAGCAACTTTGGATCCTTCATTTCCCAAGAAGTTTCCCAGGACAGATATTCAGCTCCATTGTGCTCCTAAGGGAACTTGTGTTTTGATGGGTCATTTGGAAAACACAGTAAGATAAATTCATTATCAGTGCAAATGGAGCAGTTGGGGAATGGGTCCCAGGGAACTTTTTCCATTACTCTTTGAATGCCCGGTAAAGATGCTGTTGCCTATTCCTGTCTCATCAAGCCAAGGATGTCACCTTAACAAAAGGAATGTCAGAACTCTTCTCATCCATGATACCCCTCACCAGACATAGACCTCTAAATTATCAGGGGTAAAGTATATTTAAGGGTAAGAAAATATCCATCAAAGAACAAAGTCAGGAAACAGATCTGTTTAGTTGTTTTCTTTCTGCTAAGTGTCTCTGAGGAAGCATTTGCAATGGCTTATGTCCAGGTGTCTAGAATCAGTCAGACACAAGCAGGGAATTTTTAGCCATGTGGTGGTCAGAATGCTTCATTTACACGAGTGCTTTCATTCAGGTACACAGAGCTGGTATCTAGAATTCAGATCTTTAGTAACCAGTTGTATAGAGCTCCACAGCAGTCTGGTTAGGAATGGTTGTGTTAAAATATTTTGAAAATATTGACACCAAAAATTTTTATTCTGAAAAATTATTATCCAATGAGGAAAAAGAAAAGGGACAAATTAAAGAGAATTTTCTGGGGATTGATTATAAAGCACATCATTTAAATGAATGCTACTTAAGAGAAGAGTAATCCTGAATTTAAGTGCTTTCTTTAGAAAATACAAATTCTTAGTCTTTGCGTCCAAAACAGGCAGGCTAGAGGGAGGAAATCTCTGTTTATTAACAAGAAAAACTACATTTGCTTCAAAAACTACAGGATGTTTCCTTATAATATTCTTGTGAGTTTCTTTACAATATCCTTGTAAGTTTCTTTACTGGCAAAGTGAATGAAATACTGAACACTAATTTGTTTGCTTTTACACAGCACTCACTCTACTTACTGAAGATGTTTCTCAAGGATGGGAATCATTTGGCAGTAGAGATAAGCTGTGAGGGGTAAGATTAAGAAAAAGGACGGTTTACTGTGTTAATTCATGAAGCAAAACGCAAACAGAAACTAAAGAGTATTATTTTCCCTTATTTGAGTAACAAGCTGGTGTTTGGCAAACTGTATCTGGAAATATTCAAAGAAAAGAGCAAGCATCGTGATTAAAGCCTTCTCTCTCCTCTTTTCCTCCCTACACTTTTTCTCTGACCACAGTTTGAACACATTTCAATCACCAGCAGTCCGGATTAGGGCAGGGCTGCCACGTGCTTGCTAATAGCGTCCCAAAGGCGGCAACCCAGTGGCTCTTCCCGGAAGTGCTGTCGTAGACGAGTGCGTTACCGTATTTCCCCTGCAACTGCCGCCTGCGACACAGAAGCCTCAGGACTGGGCTGCCAGCTGCTACTCTGCGCTGGCAACTAGATGTACCACTCTTCCAGGCCCTGCTTGATAGTCCAAAATAATAAAGGGCAAGCAGGCAGCTATAAAGTGTAAGGACTGTTTAGTTGGAATGGGCTGATTTAGAGCTAGTCTAGAAATCTCTCCTGGCCCTGAGGTCCCAGTGTTCAAGGACAATTTCCCCAGACCGGCTTAAGCCATTTCACATTAAATGAATAAATGGAAGCACAAAGCTGCTAACTTCTCGGGAAGACAGCGCCTGCTTCTTCTGGGCATGGGGGAACGGAGTGAGCTGTGCCCGGAGCCACTCTGAACCATTAGCGGCCAGCTTGCCGTCTGACAAAACAGATTTGTTAGCTTGACTTTGAACTTAAGTCAACAATGACAGAAAAAGTGGGGAACTGCAGTCATTTAGAGGGAGGGCCCAGAGACTGTTTTGCAAACTGAGGAAGGCTCTTTACAAGGGTATTAGTGGTTTATTTTTCAGAGCCTTCTGTGAGACATTGCGGATGAAAGTGTTTTGTAAACTGGGGAATCTTTCATGAATGGCAGCTCCTCTGCTGAGACATTTCTAACTCATCAGAGTGAAAGGACTATCAGGCAAGGGTGCACAGAAGCACAAAGAGACACTGATAAGTCCTCTCCAGGTACAAGACAGCGTGTTCATTTTAAGAGGTCATATTAGGACACAATCTCTACCCTGGCAGAGGCTGATGCAAAATTATCAAAGACGAAGGAGAAGAACTTAATGTTTTAGCCCTTCTTGCAACAGTTCCCATTACGCTATTAAACCCTCTCTGTCCTTAGATTAACAGCTCTTCGAAATGGGGGAAAATAAAATCTTACTCAGCCAGGAGGACCTAGCAGCTTTGCTGGATGTTGCTGTTGAGGCTTACCCGATGTTCTCTGATTTGCTCACTTGGGTTCAAGAAGCAGGACAGGGAAGGGTGGGCCATCCCAGTCTGGGGGAGAGCTAAGCTGTGGGATCCATGACTGTCTCCCTGACTCATCGGCCATTAAGCTTGTCACCAGCTGCTGACATCTAAAGCTGAAAAGAGGGATGTTATGGTACAATAAAACGGACAAGCCCATAAACCCCTCCTTGGTGATTGGTCATGCTCTCCTGCATCCTGCCTGGCCTTTGCCCATTTTTATCACTGTGTGTATAGTAGGCCTCTACTCAGAATCTGTCCACAACAAAGGCACATTAGTTCCAGGCAGAAGCATTTCCCCTAAAACAGTCCCTACCTTCTCTTAAGCAAGAAGACCAAGGGGAAAGCAACAATAACAGTGCAAGAATTCAAGACTGGACACTCACTAGCAATCCCTTTGGCTGGGGAGACATGGTCTGGGGTGAGTTGGGTGTTGGTTCCCAGGAAGGAGTATTTTGTATTGATATCACCATTGCTGGGGAACAATGCTGAGGGTTCTTGGGGTGCCCAGGCCATGTTTGTTTATCTATGGAGACTTAAGCCCCATGTGGAGGGAGTGCAGGACTTGGAAGGAGCAATTCGGCAGACACACTAGCCAGGCCCCAGGCTTTCTGTGGAATGTCCACATTCCTGGCTCAGGCAGATGCTGCTGGGTCTGAGTATTCAGTGCCAGGAGTGAGAGATCTCTGTGCTGTCATATGAGCTATTGTGGCATGTTATTGTTCATAGAGAACTTCTACCTAGACCCCCAAACCTCTTCTCAAGATGGGTCCATTTTCACTGCATGTGTGACTTTAAATCATAAAGCCTTGGTTCTTGTGCCAGTCCTGTCACTTTATGTCGTAGTCTGCCTAGTTGCTCAGTTGTGTCCCACTCTTTGTAACCCATGGACTGTAGCCTGCCAGACTCCTCTGTCCATGGGTTTTCCCAGGCAAGAATACTACAGTGGGTTGCCATTCCCTTTTCCAGGGGATCTTCCTGACCCAAGGATTGATCCCATGTCTCCTGCATTGCAGATGGATTCTTTACCATCTGAGCTACCAGGGAAGCTCACTTTATAGATATGTGCAACCATGAGCAAAACACAGGCAAGAAAACAAAAGTTAAGTGGCTTGCTTTTTCCTGGTGGCAGAGAGGGCAAATGCAAAGGTCCTGAGGTAAGAATGGGTGCGGCCTGATGGTCCCTATTCTAAGAATACGTCTGGGTTGGTACCTGATCTGATCTCATGGCTGCTTCCTTCTCTTCATGTAAGTCTCCTTAGTGAGGAGTTCTCTGATACCCCATCACGTCTCCATCCCATCCTCCTGACAGAGTTTCTTCAGCAGATTTATCTCCCTCAAAAGTGACCTCATTTGTTTGCTTCCCCGTTATTGCCTAGCTATTGGGAAAGTAAACTCTGTGACAGTGAAGACTTTGATTTTCTTCCACCCATCATGATATTCTCAGACCCTCCAACAATGCCTGATACATACCCACGCAGAGGAACATCCCAGACCTCTTATCTGAAACCTGTGGGGTCCAAGTATTTTGGGAATTTGGAATTTTCACATTTTAGAAAGGTCATAGGATCCACCTAGGTTATGTAACACCCCCAAGACTCTGGGGCAGCCTCCTATCATCAGACACATTTGCAGGTCTGCAGGGAAAGGTGCAGAATATATGAGTGTTCACATTAAAGGAAATCGATGAAGACTTTAAGCCTCATTTCTGTTTAGGTCAGGAGTCGCTGTCAAAGGAACTTACTGTCAACTTCAGAAAATCTTTTGGTTTTCAGAGCTTCTTGGAATTTGGAATTGCAAATAAAGTACTGTTGACCTACATTCAATTAATATGTATCGAATGTATAAATTAACAAATATGATTGCATGCCTCCTGTGTGCCCAGGCACTGTGGTGGAGCTGGTTCCACAGCAATTGAATAAAACAGCTATGATCCCTTCCAGCTCAGACCTGCAGAGAAAACGAGTGGTTGAAAGATAAATTTCCACAGCACTTCAAATGAGATGCCTTTTTCTAAGGAGAGCAAATTTGTAGCTTTTACAGGCATCACGTAAAAGCTTATTAACCACCCACCTCCTCCCACACCTTGAACCTATCTCAAGGATCTAAGCAAAGACAGTCATGGGAGAGAGGGAGTTTTCACCCCATATTCCAGTGTTTCTCTGTCCCTTTCCTTCCTCTTCTCTCCCCAGCAGGTAACAGTGTTAAACCATCCAGGGGCTGGTGGGAGGCAAACCCTGAGAGAACGAGGATTTGACCTGACTCCTTTAGGGTCCATTTCTACTAATGCCAGGAAGAAATGCTGAGATGCCTACAGGTATGGTGGAATGCTCCTCTGTCAAGGAAAGCCATTTGTGATGCCGGCAGGATTTCTCAAAGAGGCAGGAAGCCGATTCCCTGACTCCACAGTGCCATGGTATCCATCTCATAAGGGGAAGGACTGCTGGCCTTTCTACCCTTGATGGTCTTCAGAGAAGCCCTTCCTCCCAACCAACCAGCCAACCCACCAACCAAGCACCCAACCAGTATTCACTGAACACCTGCTCTGTGCCTGGCCCTGTCCTGGATATACTGGCAATCTGGCTAAAATTAGAGCGTGTAGATTATAGGGGAAAAAACCCACCATTGATTTCACTGCCTCTCCTAAGAGACAAGACTTTTGCTGAGTTAATTTGTATTATGGGAATTTGGGAGACTGGAAGGTGCAGCAATTAGGGGATCCAGACCTGGATTCAAACACTCACTCTGCCTCTTACTAGCAAGTTTTGAAACTTGAAGTTACTAAGACTCAGTTTTTTCATCTGTAAAGTGTAGATTATAATCCAACTACAATGGGACTGTTATGATGATGTGAAAGGAAAGATCGTGAATAGGAAAATGACGAGCACAGCATCAGGCATGTAATCAATACACAGTCACCCATTCCTTGAGAGTCCACTTTGCGCCAGGCTCTCTGTTGGAAGCTGAGGACACAGAGATAAGTAAAGCAAATCCCCCATCTTCCGGAACCCGTGTGAGCCAACACTAATTAGATTTCCTAAGTATTTAGAGTGGAGTTTGAATTCAGGTAGGCAGACGTTTTCTTTTAAGAGAATAAATGTTACGATTATGATAAACAAAATCCATGCTCACGAAAGAAAAATTGGAAGGAAAATAGAAGAAACATGATGGTTATTCATTCATGTTCAATTCACTCAACAAATATTTAAGTGTTGAGCACCTACCATGAGCCGGCACCGTTTCAGGCACTTGGGACACAGCAGTGAAAAGCCAGATAAGACCTCTGTGCTCAGTACTTTGTGGGAAGAGAGATAATAACAAAATAAATAAGATAATTCTCAGTGGTGGTAAGTGCCGTAGAGAAAGAAAGGTGATATATTTAAGAGGACAGGGTGGGGTTGAGTATCAGAAAAAGGGACTCTGAGGTGGTGACAATGGAGCCAAGACCAGAATGACAAGGAATCGGCCACGTGAAGGTTTGGGAAAAGTGTTGTTAACCAATGTGAGTTTCTCCCGTGGTTTTTCTATCCAAACATCCAGCTGTTTCTCATCTACTCCCGGAGGAAAATGACGTAGAGAAAACTGTGTTGCCAGAGATTTATAGTTTAGACTTCCTAGCTCTAGAGCCAGTTCTTCCAGCAGCAAAGAAACGCTCTTAACTCTTTAGTGCCTTCTGCTCTTCCAAATTGGAAGATCCCTCTGAGAGAGGATCCCTTGACTGGCAGGGAGACAGTGATTTATGCGTATAGGAACATGACACACAAGCCTCAGGAAATGATCCTTCTCCGGACTTGGCATCTGCCAGGCTCTCTTCCAAAGTTTTATGTTCTTGGCTGGTCTCTGGAGAGATTGGACCATAGCCAGCACAATGTGGCCACTCCATTTAAAACAGATAAAGTTGAAGGGCGTCCTCAAATATATGGAGATTTATGAAGAGGGTAACACTGAGTGCTTCCACCGAGACGAGAGGATGAACACTTCAAGGAGGATTTGCCCAGACAGATGGCCAGTCTTTACCTTGACTGTCCAGCAGAGTTCTGATTTCACAAAAGTTAATTCTTTTCAATAAAAGCCATTTATTTATTAAAAGCATAAGTAAGTGTGATCTAACGTTTATGCCTTTTTGCAAGAGTTTTCAAAAATCCTTTGTCATAAAAAGTGTTTCCATGTTAGGTTCTAAAAAGTCAATTGCTGTAGTCAAAGGAACGCATTCTCTTGTGGATTAAACTTCGGAAACACAACACTGATAGCAGTTCTTTGATGGCAACTATAAAAAATAGGATAGGAGAGCATACCCCTCTGCCTTCATGGAAGAGATGTTGTTCTGCTTTCAAGTAAGGAGACTTAGAGATGAACTCACTCTCCCTATCCCCAGCATTACGGCAAAAAAAAAAAAAAGCTAGAGGTGGCTCAGATGGTAAAGAGTCTGCCTACATGCCTACAATGCAGGGGACCTGGGTCTGATCCCTGGGTTGGGAAGATCCCCTGGAGAATGGAATGGCTATAGCAAAAGCAACATTAAAAAAATATAATTGCAGATAAGGATTACCAACAATCCTGTCACGTAATCAAAACAATATTTCATGCATCCATATTATCTTCTGTCACATTTATCTTTCAGTTCAATCGCTCAGTCGTGTCCAACTCTTTGTGACCCCATGGACTGCAGCACGCCAGGCTTCCCTGTCCATCACCAACTCCCAGAGCTTGTTCAGACTCTTGCCCATAAAGTCGGTGATACCATCCATCCATCTCATTCTCTGTCATCCTCTTCTCATCCTGCCTTCAATCTTTCCCAGCACCAAGGTCTTTTCCAATGAGTCAGTTCTTCACATCAGGTGGCCAAAGTATTGGAGTTTCAGCTTCAGCATCAGTCCTTCCAATGAATATTCAAGACGGATTTCCTTTAGGATGGATTGGTTGAATCTCCTTGCAGTCCAAGGGATTCTCAAGAGTCTTCTCCAACACCACAGTTCTCCAGGCCATAATACTGGAGTGGGTAGCCTTTCCCTTCTCCAGGGGAGCTTCCCATCCCAGGGATCGAACCCAGGTCTCCCTCACTGCAGGCAGATTCTTTATCAGCTTAGCCACAAAGGTAGCCCACGTTTATGCAATATAATATATGCATCTTTGTAATAATATTATAGGTAGAATTTTGAAATAACAAAAAACACTAATTTACTACTAGCTGTGCCAGGCTCTGTCCTAAGTTCTTTAAATACAATAATTCATTTGATTGTTACTATAACCCTCTGAGACAAGTACTATTACTTTATCACTTTACCTATGGGGAAATTAAGGGAGTATTTTCTATTTAGTCTACATTTGGCTTTAGGTTATATTTTTCTCAAATTTTCTTTTGACCTATCTTTTCCCCTTCCACCTTCCTCTCCCTTCCTCCTCAGACTATATCTATTTTCCCCCATCTTGTTTTTCTCACCTAATAAATGCACTGTAGACATTTCTTTAACTCAATAGATGTGGATCTCACTCTTTTTACATTGCCGTTTAATACTCCATAGTATGACTGTTACACATATATCCTTATATACTGGGTAACTTTATCTCTAGCAGATAGATTTCCAGAAGTGAAAATGCTGGATGAAGGAAAATGTATACTTTTAATTTTAAAAGATACTATCAGATTAATTTCCAAAATTGGGCAACAATTCAAGTTCCTGCCAACAAACTATGAGCGTGTGTGTCCTTGTATCTCTGTCACTTTCAATTTTTTGATATTCGAATGGGTGAAATGATACCAAGATGACAATTTAAACTTTCCCCCAGCTTTATTATGGGCTTCCCTGGTGGCTCGGATGGTAAAGAATCTGCCGGCAGCACAGGAGACCATGGTTCGATCCCTGGGTTGGGAAGATCCCCTGGAGAAGAAAGTGGCAACTGCACTCCAGTATATTTGCCTGGAGGATCCCATGAACAGAGGAGCCTGGTGAGCTATGGTCCATGGGGTCTCAAAGAGTTGTACACAACTGAGGGACTAACATGTTCTTTCACTTTGAAATATTATAGTTTCATAATTTTTTGTTTTATTACAGAGGTCAATTTAAATCAGATTGTTATCATGTGATAGAATCACCAAGGTAACAAAAATGCAAATTATATTTGCATTTTTTGCAAATTATACAAAAAAGAGTAATTAAAAGGAGTTTTCATGACAGCTCAGTCTGGCAGACTGAAGGGACAGTGAGAGCCACTGAGATTTGACCTGGATGCTCAGGGCAGGCAAAGAAGAATTTTCTGAGTGGGTAGAGTTCTGGTTCTCAGTGACTATTCATTCCCCAGCTGGCTCAGACCTTTTCTATTACTGAGGAATCACTTGTCTGAGATAGCTGCCCAAATCCCATGTAATTTTGCTTTTCTACTTCAATAAGGCAAACCATGGGATTGCTTACTCTCATTTCTCTTTAAATTGTAATCTTCCTGATGATGCCAATAGTATAAGACAAAACAATTGTTTCTGATGGAATGGATAGACAAATGAAATTTTTAAAAGGAAAATCCAGTAAGAAGGAAACAGGAGTTGGAGGCAGCATGGTAGTACTTTGCTTATGCCTTCAACCTGAGAAAGTTACTAAAACACTCACACACAATGCATGGCCTTCTACCTACATTAGGTTTTGGAAAGATAGGTGGATATTCAGTTCAGTTCAGTCGCTCAGTCATGTCCGACTCTTTGCGACCCCATGAATCGCAGCACGCCAGGCCTCCCTGTTCATCACCATCTCTCGGAGTTCACTCAGACTCACATCCATCGAGTCCGTGATGCCATCCAGCCATCTCATCCTCGGTCGTCCCCTTCTCCTCCTGCCCCCAATCCCTCCCAGCATCAGAGTCTTTTCCAATGAGTCAACTCTTCGCATGAGGTGGCCAAAGTACTGGAGTTNAAAGAAAAAAATTTATAGATGTTAAAAATATGGTGGGCTTTCTAAAATAGTTAATACCTGCAATCCACTTTATAAATTGGGAGAGATTGGGATGAATCAGGAGTCACAGTTCTATTTACAATGGCACCAATGATCCAACAGTTTACTCAAGAAGGAAAAAGAAGGGCTTCCCTGGTGGTCCAGTGGGTTTAGAATCCACCCGGCAATGCAGGGGACAAAGGTTCGATTCCCAGTCCAGGAAGATTCCACGGGTCACAGAACAACCAAGCCCGTGCACCACAACTGGCGAAGCCCCTGCACCCTAGAGTCCACGCTTTGCAAAAAGAGAAGCCACTGCAATGAGAAGACTGCACACCGAAACTAGAGAAGGCTCGCATGCAGCAACCAAGACCCAGCACAGTCGAAAAAAGAGAAATTAAAAATATGAAAGGAAAACAAATCAGGAGCTTGGTGAAAACTTTTCTGAAAATGGTACTTCAAGGAACCTGTGTACCCTTCTCCTCAGAAAAGGACAGAGTGCCTTGCTTATGATTTTTATTCTCCAAAATTTAAAATAAAAATTTCTGAACATACCAAGAAGCCTGAAGAATTTTACAGTGATCGCATAAACTCAGCCTTTAGTATTTTACTCCATGTGCTTCATCTTGAATCTGTCCATCTCACTTTCCATCTCTTAATCCATCATGAGTGCTGTCGATGCATTTCAGAGGAAGTTGCAGATATCAGTTCACTTCTTCCTAAAGACTTTTCAGCAAGATTATCATTCCCCAGAATCCAGTATTTGTGTATAGGTAAAATTCCAAATGGTAGTTTGCACAGATCTTAAGTACACCCCTTAATGGGTTTTGACAAAGGTACACAGCTGTGTAACCCCAACCCCTACTGAGATACAGAACATCTCCATCACCCTAGAAAGTGCCTTTATGTGCCTGCTTTTCTCATCCATGCTGAACTTCCACTTTTGTAAAAATATCTAAATGAGTAAAATTAAAGGCAAGTGCATATAATTCTCGGAGAAGGCAATGGCACCCAACTCCAGTACTCTTGCCTGGAAAATCCCATGGACAGAGGAGCCTGGTGGGCTGCAGTCTATGGGGTTGCGAGGAGTCAGACACGACTGAGCGGCTTCACTTTCACTTTTCACTTTCATGCATTGGAGAAGGAAATGGCAACCNAAATGGCAACCCACTCCAGTGTTCTTGCCTGGAGAATCTCAGGGACAGGGGAGCCTGGTGGGCTGCTGTCTATGGAGTCGCACAGAGTCAGACATGACTGAAGCAACTTAGCAGCAGCAGCAGCAACAGGGTTCTGGAATGACCTCAGAGAGGACCTGGACTCCAAGGAAAGAGACCAGATGACTTCTTCCCTTATCTCCCACCCAACACAACCTTCCAGAGAAGTGGGAGAGAGAAATGCTTTCCAGAGAAGAGGGAAAGGGAAAGATGTGGGAATAATTTTACAGTTTGTCAAGATACAAATTCAGGCAGGACCTCCTTAGCCGTGTGGTTAAGACTCTGTGCTTCCAATGCAAAAGGCTCAAATTTGATCCCTGGTTGGGGAACTAAGATGGCACATGCTGCATAGTGTGGCCAAAAATGTAAAGATTAATTCTTCTTTTTTAAGATATAATTTGTGCAACTAGTCTTTTTAGCAAAATGGCATTGAATGTATTTCTTGGCCAGTACTGCTTTCTATTAGTGATTCTGTTTTCATATATAAAATAAGTAATATTATATGATGGTGAAGGGCTTGGACCCTGAGATCAGAGAATTTGGTGCCAAATCCTGATTCTGCCATTTATTAATTCTGTGCCTTTGAACAGGTTACAATAACTCAGTGATCTCAATTTTCTCATCTTTAATGGGAGATAATCTGAACACTTACCCCATAAGGATGTTGTGATGCCTAATGGAATGCCACCTGTAAGGCACTTACAAGCATGCTCAGCACTTAGACTTTCCCAGTGCATGTTAGCTGCTTATTTCTCTGCTTTGTAAGCTTCTCAGGGGCAGAGACTATGGATTCATTCATCCAATAAGCAGTTTTCAACCATGTACTACGTGCCAGGAATGGCAAAGATGGGTAGCACACCAGTGCCAACAAGGGACTTGGCATCTAGTGAAGCAAATAGGTACCATCCTACACATACTATATACCATGTATGTGGGTGATTTTAAGGGACCCTAGTGTTGTAATGAATAATTCTGCTTAAGAGACCTAAGTAAGAAACTAAAATGGACTGGAATGGGTGAATTTAACTCAGATGACCATTATATCTACTACTGCGGGCAGGAATCCCTCAGAAGAAATGGAGTAGCCATCATGGTCAACAAAAGAGTCCGAAATGCAGTACTTGGATGCAATCTCAAAAACGACAGAATGATCTCTGTTCGTCTCCAAGGAAAACCATTCAATATCACAGTTATCCAAGTCTATGCCCCAACCAGTAATGCTGAAGAAGCTGAAGTTGAACGGTTTTATGAAGACCTACAAGATCTTTTAGAACTAACACCCAAAAAGCATGTCCTTTTCATTATAGGGGACTGGAATGCTAAAGGTGGATATTAGGAACCAATAATCTGTTACTTGTAAAGCACTTAAGTTAAAGATGAGGTGAGAAAATATTTTCACCACTCACTCAGTGGGTCATATCTTTGCTTGCGTGACTATATAATACTAGCCGTAGGGTGTCTCTTAGGAGCATAGACACAAGAATTGGACAGATCTGGGTTCAAATCCTGCTCTGCCTTTTCCTGTATGCTTTTGTTGTCTGTGCACCTCAATTTTCTCATCTGTGAATGGGGATAACAGATTTCCTCCATGATTGTTATGGAAGATTAAATGAGTTAACTTGTACAGTTCAGTTCAGTTCAGTCACTCAGTCGTGTCCAACTCTTTGTGACCCCACGAATTGCAGCACGCCAGGCCTCCCTGTCCATCACCAACTCCCAGAGTTCACTCAGATTCACGTCCATCGAGTCCGTGATGCCATCCAGCCATCTCATCCTCGGTCGTCCCCTTCTCCTCCTGCCCCCAATCCCTCCCAGCATCAGAGTCTTTTCCAATGAGTCAACCCTTCGCATGAGGTGGCCAAAGTACTGGAGTTTCAGCTTTAGCATCATTCCTTCCAAAGAAATCCCAGGGCTGATCTCCTTCAGAATGGACTGGTTGGATCTCCTTGGAGTCCAGGGGACTTTCAAGAGTCTTCTCCAAAACCACAGTTCAAAAGCATCAATTCTTTGGCACTCAGCCTTCTTCACAGTCCAACTCTCACATCCATACATGACTACTGGAAAAACCGTAGCCTTGACGAGACAGACATTAGTTGGCAAAGTAATGTCTCTGCTTTTGAATATGCTATCTAGGTTGGTCATAACTTTTCTTTCAAGGAATAAGCGTCTTTTAATTTCATGGCTGCAGTCACCATCTGCAGTGATTTTGGAGCCCACAAAAATAAAGTCTGACACTGTTTCCACTGTTTCCCCATCTATTTCCCATGAAGTGATGGGACCAGATGCCATGATCTTCGTTTATCTAAATGTTGAGTTTTAAGCGAACTTTTTCGCTCTCCTCTTTCACTTTCATCAAGAGGCTTTTTAGTTCCTCTTCACTTTCTGCCATAAGGGTGGTGTCATCTGCGTATCTGAGGTTATTGATATTTCTCCTGGCAATCTTGATTCCAGCTTGTGTTTCTTCCAGTCCAGCATTTCTCATGATGTACTCTGCATAGAAGTTAAATAAACAGGGTGACAATATACAGCCTTGACGTATTCCTTTTCCTATTTGGAACCAGTCTGTTGTTCCATGTCCAGTTCTAACTGTTGCTTCCTGCCCTGCATACAGATTTCTCAAG